>PVJN01013895.1:0-47867 GCA_004026805.1 Lasiurus borealis | reverse complement strand
AAATGCCCCTGAACACAGCTTTGGTGGGCCAGGGTCTCAGGGCAGAGCAAATAGGTAAGGTGATTTTCAGCCATGCCCTAAGAGGCCCCCGGGTATCAGTGTCCCTCAGTAATTGCTGCAAGCAGCTCTGAGAGAAAGCCACCCTCGAGTTCCGTCTGAGGCCAGACCATCCAGTTTCTCCCCATTTGGTCTGGGTCCAGTCTTCCCAGGAACTGGAGTTCAGGGCAGTCAGGAACTTGTCTCTCCCTCCTGATTGAGAAAGACTATCACAGACTCAGTTGACGTCCCTTTCTGCATGCTTGCCTCTGTACTTCTGCACTTTACATTCACAGCTTATTTGAGTTTCAGGATGCTTTTCTCTTTCCTTCTAGTTGTAGACTTTCCACTCATTCAGCCTTTCTGTGGTTCTAGATGATATCCATTTTGTCTTTTAGTTGTACTTTTGGAGTGGTTGTGCAAGGCAGCAATTTCTGGTGTTTCCCTATACTGCCATCTTGTTTTCTCTATTCCTAGGTATCTTAATTTTTATTTATTTATTTTTTGGTGCAATAGTAAATGGAATTACTTTTTTAGTCTCTTTCTGTAAGTTCACTATTGTGGAAAGAAATGCCATGAATTTCTTGGAATTAATTTTGTGTCCTTCTACATTGCTAAATTCATTTATTAAGTCTAATAATTTTTTATGGAGTCTTTAGAGATTTCTATGTACAGTATCATGTCATCTGCAAATAAGGACAGTTCTTCTTCTTTTACAATTTGTATGCCTTTTATTTCTTCTTCTTGTCTGATTGCAATGGCTAGTACTTCCAGTACTGTGTCGAACAGGAGTGGTGAGAGTGGGCATCCCTGCCTTGTTCCTGTTCTTAAGGAAAATGGTTTTAGTTTTTACCCATTGAGTATGATGTTAGCTGTGGGTTTACTATGTATTGCTTTTATTATGTTGAGGTATGATCCTTTTATTCCCACCTTGTTGATAGTTTTTTTTTTTTTATCAAGAAAGGGTGTTGGATTTTGTCAAATGTTTTTTCATCATCAATTGATATGACTATGTGATTTCTATCTGTTTATGTGATATATTGTGTTTATCAATTTGCAGATATTGTACCATCCTTGCATCCCCTGGATATATCTTACTTGGGCATGGTGTATGATGTTTTTGATGTACTGCTAACATGTTGTTGAGGATTTTAGCATCTATGTACATAAGGGATATTGGCTTGTAATTCTCTTTCATTGTGTTATCTTTATCTGTTTTTGTTTTCGTTTTTTGGGTTTTTTTGTTTGTTTGTTTGTTTTTGGTATTAGCGTGATCTGGCTTCATAGAATAAGCTAGGAAGTGTTGTTTCCTCTAAATTTTTTGGAATAATCTGGGAAGGATAGGATTTAGTTCTTCTTTGAATGTTTGGTAACTCCCCTGTGAAGCAATTTGACCCTGGACTTTTGTTTACTGGAAGCTTTTTGATGACTGCTTCAATTTCTTCCATAGTTATTAGCCTATTTAGATGTTTAGATTCTTCCTGATTGCACGTTGAAAGGGTGTATCTTTTTAGGAATATGTCCATTTCTTTCAGGTTGTAGAGTTTGTTGAAATATGCTATTTTTTCAACAATCCTTTGTATTTTTGTGGGGTCTACTGTATTTCTCCTCTTTCATTTCTGATTTTGTTTATTTGGATCCTCTCTCTTTGCTTCTTGGTGAGCCTAGCTAGAGGTTCATCAATCTTGTTTATTCTCTCAAAGAACCAGCTCTTGGTTTTGTTGATCATTTGTATTATTTTTGGTCTTTATGTCCTTTATCTCTGCTCTGATCTTTATTATTTCCTTCCTTCTGTGTACACTGGTCTTTTCTTGTTGCTCTCTTCCTAAATCTTTGAAATGTAAGATTAGGTAATTTATTACCATTGTTTCTTATTTTTTGCAGTAGTATTGTAGTGCTATGAACTTCCCTTTCAAGACTGCTTTTGCTGTGTCCCACAGATTTTGGATTGTTGTTTTCATTGTTGTTTTTTGCCATGATGTTTACTTCTTCTTTGATCTCTCTGGTAATCCAGTCATTGATTAATAGTGTGCTGTTTAGTCTCAATGTTTGATTTTTTGAGATTTTTTTTATTATAGTTGATTTGCAATTTTATGCCACTCTGATCTGCGAATATGCCTGAATTTGAATATTCTTTGCCTGTAACACAATATGTGGTCTATCTTTAAAAATGACCAATGTGCACTTGAGAAGAATGTATATTTCATGGATTTGCGGTGAAGTGTTCTGAAGATATTAAGTCCATTTGATCTAGTGAGTCACTCATGATTGCTGTTTCTTTTCTGATTTTTTTGTCCAGAGGTTTTATCCAGTGATATCAGTGGTTTATTAAAGTTCTCTACTCTGATTGTGTTATTATCATTCTCCATTGATATCTGCCAGTAGTTTTTGTTGTTGTTGTTGTTGTTGTGTGGGGTTTTTTTTTGGGGGGGGAGGTGTTCCTGCATTGGGTACATGTGTTTGTCAGTGATCTATCTTCTTGATATATCAATCCCTTTCGTATTATGAAGTGGCCTTCCTTATCTCTTGTTATGGCCTTCACATTGGGATCTCATTTTTCACAGATAAGTATTGGTACCCCAGCTTTTCTTTATTTCCATTTGCCTGAAAAATATTTTTCCATCCCTTCACTTTCAGTCTGTGTGAGTCCCTTGTTCTGATATGATTTTCTTGTAGACAACATATATATGGTTCAAGGTTTTTTTTGTTTTGTTTTGTTTTGTTTTTATCACTTCAGCCACTCAATGTCTTTGATTGGAGCATTTAGCCAGTTTACTTTTAAACTTACTATTGAAAAATACTTGTTTGTAGTCATTTTAATTTTTGTATCTGTGTTCTTTCTTACCTTTTTATTTCTTCTTTTTATAGCATTCCCTTTAGCATTTCGTGCATTGCTGGTTTGGTAGTGATAAACTCCAGTAGCCTTTTTTTTTTCTGTGAAGCTCCGGATTTAGCTTTCAATTTTGATTACTAGTATTGTAGGTTAGATTATTCTTGCATTCAGTCCTTTGCTTTGCAACACTTTGTATACCTCCTTCCATTCCCATCTATCTTGATGTGTTTCTGTTGAGAAATCATTTGATAATTTGATGGGGATCCTTTGTAGGCAACTCTGTCTCTTGTAGCCTTCCAGATTTTCTCTTTGTCATGAACATTTGCCATTGAAATTATGTCCTGTCTTGGTATAGGTCTTTTGGGATTCATCTTGCTTGGGACTGTCTTTATTTGTGTACCTTATTTCTTCCTCGGATCTTGGAAGTTTTCTGACCTTATTTTTTCAAATAGCTTTTCTAATCCTTGCTGCTCTTCTTGTCCTTCTGGCAGCCCTATTATATGTATGTTACTTCATTTTGTGTTGGTTCAAAACTCCCTTAGGCTCTCATGCTGCTTTTAAATTTTTTTCCAGTTACTGTTCAGATTGAGCTTGTTTCTCTAAGTCAGTGGTCGGCAAACAGTGGTCAGGAGCCACATGTGGCTCTTTGGCCCTTTGAGTGTGGCTCTTCCACAAAATACCACAACCTGGGCAAGTCTATTTGGAAGAAGTGGCATTAGAAGAAGTATAAGTTTTAAAAATTTGGTTCTCAAAAGAAATTTCTATTGTTGTACTGTGGATGTTTGGCTCTTTTGACTAATGCGTTTGTCAACCACTGCTCTAACTTTTCGTCTAACTCAATAATTCAGTACTCTACTTTTTTAGTGTACTGTTGAAAACCTTCCATGGTGTTTTTGATTGTAGCTATATCCTTTTTCATTTCTTCCTGATTCTTGCATAGGTTGTTGATTTTCTCATCCATCCAGTAAATGAATTATACAACCATTACTCTGAATTCTTTTGCTGCCATGTTGTGTGCTTCAATTTCATTAATATCCTCTTTGGGGGATTGTGTGGTATCCCTATTCTGACTATCACTAGAATGATCAAATGTTGAGTTTTGTGGGCTTAGGCCATGTACAGTGGGAGCTTCGCACCACTTGAGTATCAATGAAGAGCTCCAACACTAGATGTGTGGCTGCCATGGATTGGTGGGAACCCGGCTTGCCCAGAGTCAGTGTTACCAGCACTCAGTGTTGCCTCGTGTACACACCTAGAATCAGACCCTGCCTGCACCACATTGAAACAGAGACCCTGCTGGCATGTGCCAAGAATCAGAGCTTTCTACTGCATACTAGGAGTCAGAGTTCCCCTATGCCTGCAACAAGAATCCAGTAGCGGAGCCTCTGTTGCTTCATGTGGCTTTGTACTGAGAATCAGGATCCTGATGTTGCACATGTACAAACTATTGGAGTCACTGGCTCTTATTGTGAATGCACAGGATGTCAGGGATTTCAGGCACACGTGATACAAGACAGTCAAGTCACTGATGCTTAGTGCTGCCTCCTGCCTAAAGAATTGGGGACCCTTTAAAGATTTGGGGGCTGGGTTGCACAGTAGCACTATGTCAGCAGGAGGTCTGCTCCTGTGCTGCAGAAAAGAACCTTTTAGTGTGCTTGCCCCAAATTGAAGTCAGGTGGCACTGCCACCCTCCATGGCCTTTGGATTTGGTTGCCTGATTGCGGGGAACATATTCCCAGTGTTTGCATGCTCCCAGGCTCAAATTCCTGTAGTGGAGCTGTGGCCTGTACAAAGGATGGGTCTACCAGTTAATATTGCACTGCCTGCAAGCCTGTGGGAAGGAGATCGGCTTTGTGATTCACAGAAATCTGCAACTGGGATGTCTCGGTTCTGGGTGTCTGTGAGTTCGCAGTTGTTGTTGCAGGTCTCTGTCACTAGTGGCTACAAGATCCTGGTTTGTGTCTGAGAGCAGACTGGGTGGTGCTGAGGCCAGGATCCTAGTCTGAAGTAGCTCTATTTGTCAATATGACATGGTCTCTGTGCTCGAGCTGGCCACCCCAGAGGTCCATGTTGGGAGCAGGGATCTGTTCATCTAAGACTGCTCAGTTTGGCAGCCCCTTCAATTTTTTTGTTTTTATGTAGTACCATTTGTATATTTTTTCCTTAGTTCCCATTGTCCTAGATGATGTATTAGTAAAGACATTGCTATGAGAGATATCTGAGATTTTGGTGCCTAGGGCTTCTTCTAGGACTTTTATGGTTTCATATCTTACATTTAAATCTTTTATCTATTTTGACTTTATTCTTCTGTATGGTCTAAGTTGGTGGTCTAGTTTCATTCTTTTTTTGCATGTACTTGTTCAATATTCCCTATTGAAGAGATTGTCTCTGCTCCAATATGTGCTCTTGCCATCTTTGTCAAATATTAACTGATCATAGTGGTTTGGATTGATTTCTTTGATTATAGTGACTTTGTAATGTAACTTGATATCTATTGTGATTCCTCCAACTTTATTCTTCTTTCTCAAGATTGCTGCAGCTTTTCAAGGTCTTTTTATTGTTGTTGTTCCATGTAAATGTTTGGAGTGTTTGTTCTAGAATTTTGAAACATGTTGATATTTTAAATATATAGATTGTTTTTGGATAATAAGGACATTTTAATGATGTTGATCCTATCAATCTATGAACATGGTATATTCTTCCACTTGTCAATATCTTCCTCTATCACTTTTTTCTATGTCCTATAGCCTTCAGAGTACAAATTTTTTTTTACTTCCTTGATTAAGTTTATTCCTTAGCATCTTAATTTTGTTGTTATAATGATAAATATAATTGTTTTTTTATATTTCTGCACATTCACTATTCGTGCTTAAAATGTGATGGATTTCTGGGTGTTAATTTTGTACACTGCTATGTTTCTGAATTCATTTATTAAATCTAGTAGCTTTTTGATGGAGTATTTTGGCATTTATATGTACAGAATCATGTCATCTACAAATAATAAACGTTTTACTTTCTACTTTCTAACCTAGATGTCTTTTATTTCTTTTTCTTGTCTGATACTTATGGCCAGGACTTCCATTACTATGTTAAAAAGGGTGATGAAAGAGGGTATCCCTGTCTTCTTCCTTTTCTTAAGGGAAATTGTTTTAGTTTTTGATGATTGAGTATGATGTTGGCTGTAGGTTTGTCATATATAGTCTTTATTATGTTGAGGTATGATTCCTCTATTCCCACCTTGCTGAGAGTTTTTATCAAGAAATGTGTTGGATTTTGTCAAATGCTTTCTATACATCAATTGATATGATCATGTAATTTTTTCATTTAATCTGTTGATGTGATGTGTCAGATTTATTGATTTGGGAATATTGTACAACCGTGCATCTTAGGAATAGATCTTACTTGGTCATGGTGTATGATCCTTTTAATATATTGCTACATCCAATTTGTTGAAATAATGGAGAGTATTTTAGAGTCTATGTTCATCAGGAATATTGGCCTGAAGTTCTCTTTCTTTATAATGGCTTTCGAATTAGGGTAATGCTAGCCTTTAGACATGTTCCTCCTTCTTGAATATTTTGGAATAGTTTGAAGAGAATGTTTTAGTTCTTTGAATGTTTGATAAAACTCTATTGCGAAGCCATTTGGTCTAATGCTTTTGTTTGCTTGCAGTTTGTTTCTTTTCTTTTTTCTTCTTCTTTTTTTTTCTTTACTACTGCTTCAATTTCATCAGTAGTTATTTAGGTTTTCTGATTCATTTCTGATTGAGTTTTGGAAAGTTGCATTTTCCTAGAAATGTGTCAATTTTGTCCAGGTTGTATCATGTAATTAGAATGACTTTATTAGAATAAAGTCACCAATAGTCTTTGTTGTTGTTGTTTGTTTGTTTGTTACTATCCTTTGTATTTCTATGGGGTCAGTTGTTATGTTGCTTCTTTCATTTTTATTTTGATTTGGTCCTCTCTCTTTGCTTCTTGATGAGTCTGGCTACAGGTTCATCAATATTATTCTTTCAAAAATCAGTTCTTTGTTTCATTTATTTTTAATTTTTTAATTTTATTGTTTAAAGTATTACACATAGTAGTACATATACCTTCTTCCCCCCATCTCCATTAACCTTCATCCAGCTTCCCTTTCGCATCTTCACATGCTTTCAGCCCACCTCAGTGACTTGTGTCCACTGGATGCACTTATATACATGCAGACAACTCCTTTGGTTAATCTCTTCCCTCCCCACCCCCATACTCCCTACTCTTCCCACTGTAATTTGACAGTCTGTTCGAAGCTTTACTGCCTCTGTGTTTCTCTTTTTGTTCATCAGGTTATAATGTTCTTTATTTTCCATTACTAAGTGAGATTATGTGACATTTTTCTTTCATTGCCTGGCTTATTTCACTTAGCATAATGCTCTCCACTTCTATCCATGCTGCTGCAAATGGTAAGAATTTCTTTTTTTTATAGCAGAGTAATATTCTATTGTGTAGATGTGCCATAGTTTATTGATCCAGTAATCTGCTGATGGGCACCTAGGTTGTTTCCAAATCTTAGTTATTGTAAAGGGAGCTGCTATGAATATAGTGGTGCATAAATGCTTTCTGTTTTGTGTTTCTAGTTTCTTGGGATATATTCCTTGAAGTGGAAATACTGGGTCAAATGGGAGTTCCATTTTTTTTTTTTTGAGGAAACTCCATACTGTTCTCCATAGTGGCTGCACCACTCTACATTCCCACCAACAGTGTTGAAGGTTCTTTTTCTGCTCATCCTCGCTAGTTCTTGTCATTTGTTGATTTCTTGATGATAGCCTTTCTGACAGTTGTGAAATGGTACCAGATTGTTATTTTGATTTGCATCTCTCACATAATTAGTGACTTGAGCATGTTTTCATGTGTCTCTTGACCTTCCTTCTGTCTTCTAAAAAAATTCTATTTAGTTCCATTGCACTTTTTAATTTAATAAATTTTTATTGTTCAGATTATTACAATTGTTGCTCTTTTCCCCCCATAGCTCCCCTCCACCCAGCTCATACCCCTCTCTCTGCCCTTACCTACCCCCCTATTGTCCTCATCCATAGTTTTTTTTGTCCAGTCTCTCCCTGAAAGCTCCTTACCACTCTTCCCCTAAGAATTGTCAGTCCACTCTGTTCCTATACCCCTGATTTCATTATATTCACCAGTTTATTCTGTTCATCAGATTTTTAATTCACTTGATTTTTAGATTCATTTGTTGATAAATATGTATTTGTTCATAATTTTTATCTTTACCTTTTTCTTCTTCTTCCTCTTCTTAAAGAGTACCTTGATGAACTCCTTTATTTCTATATCTGCCCTTCAATTCTGAGTGACAGCTTTGCTGGGTAGAATAATCTTGGTTGTTGGTTCTTGCTATTTATCACAGTATTTCGTGCCAATCCCTTCTCACCTTCATAGTTCAGAAATCAGTTGACAAGCCTATGGGTGTTCCCTTATAGGCAATTAACTGTTTTTATCTTGCTACTTTTAACATTCTTTCTTGGTCTTTTGCTCTTGGTATTTTAATTATGATGTGTCTTGGTGTGTTACTCTTTGGATTCCTTTTGTTTGGGGTACTGAGTGCTCCTGGACTTGTAAGTCTATTTCTTTCACCAGATTCAGGAAGTTTTCAGTCATTATTTCTTCAAATAGGTTTTTAGTATCTTGCCCTCTCTCCTTCTGGCACCCCCATAATTCGGATGTTGGTGTGCTTGAAGTTGTCCCAGAGGCTTCTTACACTATCCTCACATTTTTTGGATTCTTTTTCTTTTCCTTTTCCAGTTGAATGTTTTCTATTTCTTTGAATTTCAAATCTTTTACTTGATTCTTGCAATCCTCTAGTCTGCTGTTAGGTCTATGTATAATATTTTTTTATTTCAGTCAGTGTATGTTTGATTTGTAGTTGGTCCTTTTTCGTCTACTCTTGGGTCTTGCTAAATGTATCCATTTTTTCTAGGAAATTCTTGAAAAACCTCATAACCATGGTTTTGAACTCTATATCTGGTCATTTGTTTTGCTCCATTTCTTTCATTTGTGATCTAGTCTTTTGTTCCTGCATTTGTGCTGCTTCCCAGAGTTGGGTAGATTAGCTTTGTCTGCAAGGTGTTCTATATGATCCAGTAGCTCCACCTCCCCAGTTACCCGAGTTAGACTCTATTTGTGGACTGTGTGTACAGCCTTGATGTAGTTAATTCTTCGTTGTTTGTATCACTGCACGGGGGCGGGGGTGGAGTGGTGAATGGGGCACAAGAATTGACCTCCAATAAAATTGGTTGTGAGGATCAGCTGTGTCTACACAGGGAGAACTGTGCTAGAGACAGACTTAGGATAAAAACTTGTAAAATTGCACAAGCCTCTGTGTTTAGTTTGGATGGGGTGGAGTTTCAGGGCTGAGCAGACAGCTTTGGCTTCCATCAGTGGCACCTGGGTCTTATTGTCCCTCAGTAATTGCTGCAGCCCTCTCTGCAAGCACTCCCACTTGCTCGTCTCCAGACCTCTGCCATTTTGGCTCTCCTGAGTTTCTGTGCCTTCCATTCACCCATATGCATCTGTGTCCCCAGGCACTCTCTTGCCCTTCCTCTCTATGCAAGTACCTCAGCTTTTTGCAGTTCCTCTGAGTCTCCGTGAGCCCCTCTTTCCTTCTAGTTGTATAATTTCCACTTGGCCAGCTTTCCTGTGGTTCTGGATGATGTCCATTCTGTCTTTTACTTGTAGTTTTTAAATTGTTATGCAAGGCAGCAGTGTAGGTGTTCACCTATGCTACCATCTTGGTTTATCCCCTGACTTAGCTTTTAATCTGTAGTTTATTTCTAATATTATACTATTGT
Organism: Lasiurus borealis; assembly: GCA_004026805.1. NCBI lineage: Eukaryota > Metazoa > Chordata > Mammalia > Chiroptera > Vespertilionidae > Lasiurus > Lasiurus borealis. Next base: position 38,163 of record PVJN01013895.1, on the reverse strand, counting down.
GGTCTGAGAAGTTGCTTGATATAATATCAATCTTCCTGAATTTGAAAAGACTTTGCCTGTGACCCAATATCTAGTCTATTTTTTAATATATCTCATGTGCATTTGAGAAGAATATATATTTACTGGCTTTGGAATGAAATGTTCTATGATGTCAATTAAGTCCATCTGTTCTAGTGAGTCATTTAGGATTGATGTTTCTTTACTGATTTTTTTTTGTGTAGGTGATTTATCCAGTGATGTTAATGGGGTATTAGAGTCCCCTACTATGATTGCATTGTTGTCAATATCTTCCTTGATATCTCTGAGAACTATTTTTTAAAATATATTTGGGTACATGGATGTTCATCAGGATATATCCTCTTGTAGTACCAATCCCTTTAGTATTATGAAGTGGCCTTTTTATCACTTGTTATGGCATTTACTTTGAGGTATATTTTGTGATATGTAAGTATTGCTACCCCAGCTCTATTTTTTCATTACCATTTGCCTGGAAAATACTTTACCATCCCTTCACTTTCGGTATGTGTGAGTCCCTTGTTCTAAGGTGGGTCTCTTGTAGACAGAAAATGTATGGGTCATATTTTATTCTCCAATCAACCACTCAATGTCTTTTCATTGGATCATTTATTTCATTTATGTCTAAAGTTATTATTGATAGGTAGTTGTTTGCATCCATTTTTATTTTTTGTGCCTGTGTCCTCCTCCCCTTTCTATGTCTTATTTTTATTCCATTCCCTTACCATTTTTTGCAGTGCTGGCTTGGTGGTGATAAACTCCCTTAGCCTTTCTTTTTGTCCTTAAAGCTTCTTATTTCCCATTCAATTTTGAATGATAGCCTTGCTGAATGTCATTCTTGTATTCAAGTCCCTTCCTTTGCATCACGTTGTAAACTTCCTCCCATTCCTTTCTGTCCTGATGTATTTATATTGAAAAAAAAATTGATAATCAATGGGAGATCCCTTGTACATAAGGTTCTGTCTCTTGCAGCCTTTAAAATCCTCTTTGTAAACTGGACAAACGAATCAGAAAGGATATATGCACAACAGTGATCATTGCAGTACAATTCACCATAGCTAAGACTTTGAAACAGCCAAAGTGCCCATCAGCACTTGAGTGGATTGAAAGACTTCAGTATATCTACACAATGGAATACTACATTGTGGTAAAAAAAAAAAAGGACTTCTTACCATTTTCAACAACTTGGATGGAGCTGGAGAGTATTATACTAAGTGAAATAAACCAGGCAGAGAAAGATAAATATTGCATAATCTCACTCATTTAATGAATATAATAAGCAACATAAATCGATGAACAAAAACAGACACAGAGACAGAGAAACATCTATCAAAATGTCAGAACTTGGGGAAAGTAGGAGATGGTGGTGGTAAAGAGGAGAGATTAAGGAAAGGATATATAATCCTGATAAATGGACACAGACAACAGTGGGGGAAGGGCATAAATGGGGGTTAGGAGTAATGGGGGAATAAGGATACATGTGTAATATATTAATCAATAAAGAAATTAAATATCCTCTTTGTTGTTAACAATTGCCACTAATTTTTTATGTATCTTGCTGTGGGTCTTTTTGGGTTCATGTTGTTGGGACTCTCTGTGCTTGTGAGACTTTTTTCTTCTCCACATTTTTAACATTATTTCTTCAAATATGTTTTCTTTTCCATCTTCCTGTCGTTGTGGCATCTCTATTATTTATATGATGCTACTATCCTGCTGTACAAATGTTCCCTTAGGCTCTCCTAATGTCTTTTAACTTTTTTCCCCAATTGAAGTTCAGTTTGGGTAGATTTTGCTTCCCTGTCTCCTAATTCATAAATTTGGTATTCCGCTTCTACTGTTAAAATTTTCCATAGTGTTTTGTTTTTACTTAAGCTACATTACTCTTTATTTCTTCCTAATTTCTTCCTAATTTTCTTCCTAATATGTTGATTTTTTTTCATCTATCTGGTTTATGAACTCTATAACACTAATTTTGATTCTTTTTCTGACATATTGCATACCTCTGTTTCACATAACTCAGTTTCTGGCAATTCCTTCTTTCTTTCCATGGGAGGTTTCTTTGTCTCCCCATTTGTGCTCTCATTGAAGGACCTAGGTGTTGTCATGCCAGGGCTGCACCTTAGACAGCAGTGTCTCCTTAGGTGGTTGCTGCACCTCAGGCAGTCATCACAGTGGCTGCTGCTTATTTGGCAGAAGCTCCTGTAGTAAGTGCTACTCATGCCTTTGCTCACAGCAGTATTGGCACCTCTGGCTGTTGGGTGTGGGCTGCTCTTTTGTCTGCTGTTCCTTGGACAGGGGGAGGCTGCGTATGAAGCTGCTGCTCCTTAGATGGTGGCAGGCAGCTCATGTGGCTGCTTCTCCTCCTCGGATGGGCTATTCATTGAATGGGGATGGGTAGTTCACACAGCTGCTGCTTCTTGGAAAGGGGCAGTTGGCATACAGCTGAAGATCCTTGGATGGGATAGGCTGCTTGTGAGGCTGCTGCTCCTTATATCAGGGTGGGCTGTGCAAGGCTGCTCTCCTCGGATGGGACACAGTGCTAGCAATGCTGCTTCCCTCAGTTCTGAAGACTAGAAGATTAATATCAGGGTTTTAATGTCAGGATTGAATTTCCATAACGATTCTTTCCTTGGTATATAGATGTCTGCTTCTCTGTGTCCTCACATGGCTTCCTTCTCTTTCTGGGCTTCTAGTAGTATTTCCACCATGATGAAATGGCTCTCTCTTCTTCAAGTTGGCAGAGAAGAAGCGTGAGAGTGCTGAGTGGCTCTTAAAGTTACAAAACCAGCCCGGTGGCCACATCTCTTCCAGGATGTGCTGAAGGCGTCCCCAAGATGAGTGGGAAAAACTCAGAGCTCCATGGAGGCCACCCTGGCCTTGGAGAGAAACCCAACCCAGGCCTGTTGAAAGATGCAGGCCCTGTGTCTACATGAACCAAATTGTATGCTATTGCCTACTTTGTCAAATCTAAATTGAGCACATTTTTTCTAGATCTATCAAATATGCTATTGGTATTTTAATAGAGATTGCATTGAATATATAGATTTATTTGGGTAGCATAGACATTTTAATGATATGTCTACCAATCCATGAATATGGTATATTCTTCCATTTGTTTACATCTTCCTTTACCTGTTTTATTCAAGGTCCTATAGTTTTCTGAGTACAGGCCTTTTACCTTCTTAAGTAAGGTTATTCCTAGGTATCTTCATTTTTTTATGTTAATGGGGGGGCAGTTTACAATGATAACCTGATTTTTTTACCCCTCTCTTTCTATGAGTTTATTATTGGTGTACAAAAAGACATACAATTGTTTTATTTGATATATCTTTAATGTTCAGATGATTACAATTTTTACAATTCTCCCGCTAGATCCTCTCCAGCCAGCTCCCACCACTCCCACTGCCTTACCTACCCATTGTCCTCATCCATAGGTGGATGATTTCTCTCCAGTTTCTTGCAGCACCCCCCTCACCTCTTTCCCCCTGAGAATTTTCAGTCCACTCCCTTTCTATGGCCCTGATTCTATTATATTCACCAATTTATTTTGTTCATCAGATTTTTAATTTGCTTGATATTTAGATTCACTTGTTGATAGTTATATATTTGTTGTTCATAATTCTTTACATTTTTCTTCTTCCTCTTCTTAACAAGTACCTTTCAGCATTTCATATACTTCTGGTTTGGTGTTGAAGAAATACTTTAGCTTTTTATTATCTGAGAAGCTCTTTATCTGACCTTCAATTTCTGAATGATAGCTTTGCTGGGTAGAGTAATCTTGGTTGTAGGTTCTAGCTATTCATCACTTTGAATATTTCTTGCCATTCCTGTCTGGCCTGCATAGTTTCTGTTGATAAAATCAGCTGACAATCATATGGGTGTTCCCTTGTAAGAAATTAACTATTTTTCTCTGGCTACTTTTAATATTCTCTTTATCTTTTGCTCTTGGTATTATAATTATGGTGTGTCTTGGTGTGATCCTCTTTGCATTACTTTTGTTTTGGGGTTCTGTGTGCTTCCTGGACTTGTAAGTCTATTTCTTTCACCAAGTTGGGCAAGTTTTCAGTCATTATTTCTTCAAGTAGGTTTTCATTATCTTACTCTTTCTCTTCTGGCACCCCCATAATTCTGATGTTGGTATGCTTTAAGTTACACTATCTTCACATTTTTTTCCTCTTTTTTCTTTTCCAGTTGAATGTTTTGTGCTTCTTTGTATTTCAAATCTTTGACTTGCTTCTTGTGTTTCTCTATTCTGCTGTTAGGTCTCTGTATAATATTTTTCATTTCAGTCAGTGTATGTTTAATTTCTAGTTGACCCTTTATCATCTCCTTTTTAGTTTCGCTAAATTTATCCATTTTTTCTAGGAAATTCTTGAAGAACCTTATAACCATGTTTTGAACTCTATATCCAGTCATTTGTTTTCCTCCATTTCTTTTGTTTTTGATCTGTTCCTTTGTTTCCACATTTTCACTCCTTCCCTGACTTTATAGAGTAGCTTTGTGTGGTAGGTATCCTATATAGCCCAGTAGCTCCACCTCCCCAATTACCTGAGGTTAGGCTCTTGTGGTGCACCCATTTGTGGACTGTATGTACATTCTTGTTGTAGTTAATTCTTGATTGTTGTTGATATCACTGTGAGGAATTGACTTCAAAGCCAATTGGTTGTGAGGATCAGTTTTGTCAATGTCAGGAAAACTTCTGTGCTGAATTCTGCTTTAAGACTTACAAGACTTCAAAAGCCTCTGTGCCAGGCTTGGATGGGGCAGAGTCTGAGGGCTGAGCAGACAGCCTTGGCTTCCCATTAGCCTCTGGTCTCAGTGTCCCTTGTTAACCACTGCAGGCCTCTCTGTACACAATCATTCACGCCCTCAGATCTCTGCCTTTTCGTGTGCTCCAGGGATCCATATGAGTCCGGATCGCCAGGGTCTCACTCAAAACAGGGGTTCAGTGCAGTCCGACCTTGATATCAGTGCAGTTGGGAGCTTCTGTATTGGATGTGGTGGAGTCTTAGGGATAAGCAGACAGCCTTGAATTTCAGTCAGTCCTGAACCCTACATGGACCCTTGGTCCCAAGGTTCTCTCGGTAATTGCTGCCGCCCTCTCTACATGAACGTGTGTGTGCCACTAGACCTCTGCCTTTCCAGTTCCCTTGTGCTCCAGGACCCATATAAATCTGGGTCCCCAGGATCTTGCCCGAAATGGGGGTGCAATGCAGTCTGAAATGGAGTTCAGAATTTTTGGGAGGCTCTGTCACTCGCCCACTAGAGAAAGCCAGCGGCACAATCAGCAGTACGTCCTTCCTGTGTGCAGTGTAGTGTGGGCCCCCAGACCTCTGCCCTTTCTCGACTCCCCCAAATCTTTGAGGACTCCTCCCTTGTCAAGATAATCCAGACATCCCCCGTGTGAGTCTCGCTCAGAACTGGGGTTCAGTATAGTAGAATAAGGGGTTCAGTGCAGTCAGAAATAACTGTCTCCCACTCTTCAGAGGAAGCCAGCCATGCACTCCACCTCCTGCTCTCCACTTGCTCATCTCCATACCTCAGATTTTTGCACTACTTCTGGGTCTCTGTGAGCCCCTCTCTTAGTTGTAGTTTCAGAATTTCCACTCAGCAAGATTTCCTGTGGTTCTCAATGATGTCCATCCTGTCTTCTAGTTATACTTTTGAAATTGTTGTGTGAGGCAGCAGTCTAGGTGTTGACCTATGCCACTAACTTAGTTTCTCCCTAACCTGTCTTTTGATTGGAGCATTTAATCCATTTACATTTAAGGTACTTGATAGGTATTTGTTGCCATTTAAGGTACTTGATAGGTACTTGTTTGTTGCCATTTTTATTATTTATGCCTGTGTTCATCCTTCTCTTTCTACTTCTTGTTTTTACAAAAGCCCCTTTAGCATTTCATAGGTTAAAACAACATTCATAAAGGCTTGAAATTTCTAGCATAAAGATTTGTTTGGGGAAGATAAAATGTGATTATTATAAGGATGCTAGTATTGATAAATAAAGTAAGTACAAGGTTAATTATTCTTTTTGGATTTTAACAAAACTAACTGGACATCAATTTTACTAATTAATACTAAAAGATAGGCTCCTCCCTGATAAATAGGAACATATAAGAATAGTTACATGACATCTACAAAATGTTATTATCAGGCAGCATCTTTAAATCCCAAATGATGAGATATAAAGTAAAGTGAAATTTTATTTTATTTTTTTATTTTGCTTTGTTTTTTAATATAAACTGTTTTTGTTATTGATTTTTAGAGAGTGAGGAAGGGAAAGGGATAGGAAAAACTGAACTTGTATGCATGCACATAGTAGAACAAATGGACACAAGCTGGGAGGGCAGGTATGTACTGGGAGGTGGGACAGCCAGGAAGAGGTCAATTGGGACAAAAAAAAGACTCATGTAATACTTTTTTTTTTTCACTGACACATTTATTTTTAAATCTGGACACTTTTTTAATGTTTAAAGTATTACAAATAGTAGTGCATAGATTTCCTTTTTTCCCCTATTGACCTCCCCCTGACCTTTCCCAACCCCCAGTACATGTCCTCACCTGTCCCCTGCCAGTGTCTTATATCCATTGGTTACACTTACATACATGCACACAAATCCTTTGGTTGATCTCTTACAGCAATCCCTCCACCCGCAACCTCCCCTGCCTTCCCATTGTAATATGACAATCTCTTCATTGCTTCTTTGCCTCTGCATATGTGTTTTTACCCCCTGATTCTTTCCTTTAAAAACATCTTGACTCTGCAGGCTAGAAATAAACCTTTAAGGACAAAAAATTTTTGATTCCCAATTTCAATGTCCAATAATTCTGAGTCTGAGTTTCAATTTCAAGCAGTTCCTTAGGTGTACACATCAGCAATGGTATCTGGATAGTGGACAAATGGTTGCACTGCAGGGCCGACCCTCTCGGGTTTGGTCCTAGGCATCCTGTATTGACACACAGCTGCAGACTGCACGCATGGCAAGGTGTCTTCAGCTTCTACCATCTCTGGACTGTTTCTCCTCTTGTCTTTGCAGTTGGAGCAAATCTGACAATTTCTCTGTTGCAGGAGTCCACTGGTTCTTGGAGTTGTTTTCTGAAAGTATATAAACATATTCTCAACGAAAAGTTATTAAAGGAATCTTTTGTATAAAAGTGACTTGGAATCCTTTTTATTTTTGTCCAAACAGTTTTACTTTGGCTTATTTTGACACCATGTGTGTTTTTCATGGTGTCTTCCTGTTAGCATGAAATGAGAATTTTCTAAAGTAAAAATTTTCTAGATGTAATTTACTTACTGGATATTTTCCTTACATGACATTATCCTACTACCTCCCTTTTTTGATTAATGGAGACTTTTGTTAATTTTTAATGCAATTTTGATTAGTTTAAATGTTATTCTTTGCACAAAAATATGCCTGCTTTATATACCTTGTATGATAAACAATTTTCCATTAAATGAACTACAAATAGAAACTTTAGTTAATAATTTAGAAACAGCTTTTTGTCCAGTACAATTAAACTTTTCTTCAATATTCACTTATTTCAATTAGCCAATTTCAATTAATCTGAAATCTTGATTACACCATTACTCTCAAATTTAACGCTCTACCAAAAATCTTAGATTGCTCTGTAAATTAGTGGAAAGGATTATTTGCATTCTTGAATAGGCCCTGTGCATTCCTGGTGATAGGCTGAATTTAGATACAGGGCAGCTGCTGTCAGCCAAGTTTGTTTGTTACCTGGGTCCCAATCTGAGATGGGCATTGGAAGCGAAGTAGCCAGGAGAGTAGACCTCCCTCAGAAGGGGTGAGGGTTCAGGCCCCTGCAAGATTGAGGGGGTGAGAGTCTGTGCCCCAACTCTGTTGACCCCCAAGTTCTCTCCTGATGGTCCCTCTGTGACTGTGCCTGTCTTTAGGTTGTTCCTTCCCTGAGGAATCTTACCTGTCTCTGGCTAACCAGTCATCCTCCAGGGTCAAGCAGGGTGATATGAGGTTCAGTTCTGTCTCCTTGGTAGCCTATGCACCCGTGGCAGCACCTGCCTTGGGATCCTGTCACCTGCTGGCAGGGCCCCGGCACAGATTACATATCTCGGGGAACTCGGGTTCCTTCTCCAGGGAGGGCCTAGCTCACACCATTGGGCGAAACACAGATCCATTATACAAGCCACCTTGAAGAATCAACCTCAGCATGAATAGAAAGCTCAGGCAACAGCTAAGGGCAATTATATTTTGAGAAGAGGGTCTCTCTTGGCAAAAAGGGTAAGAGGAAGGCAGTATAAAATGCTTAAGTGCCTTCCCAGTGCCTTAATTCCTTTTAAAAGGAATTTAATCCTTTCGTGTCCTTTTTCAAATTGCTGCCAAACATTCAAAGAATTAATTTGTAAGTTAGTTTGGGATAATTGTATAATATACTGTTGTGAAATATCAGGAATTATACTGACATTGTGGAATTATATCATGCAAGGATATTCTTTGGTCTAGGCCATGGAGATTCAATTTAAAACTGGTGGTCAATTTCTTTTTGTAACTTTATCTAAACTTTGCCAGGGAGGCAAAAACACAAATTACTTTAGCACAAGAGACCAAATATATTGACTTTCAATTAGAATCCTTACAACATTTGAAGGAAACTTATTTATTTCCTTCCAAAATAATTTTCAGGCTACAGAGAGTTTCATTTAAAAATCTTTGTCACATGAAACAATTTATCTAAAGGTTATGGTGACCACTAGTATGGATTAGATTTATTTTTTTCCTCCTTATTTTTATTTTTTACATGTGTCCTATTCTCCCATTATCCCCTGCCTACTACTCATGACCCACCCCCCTGTTGTCTGTGTCCATTGATTAGGCTCATCTGCATGTATGCAAGTTCCTCTGTTGATCTCTCTCCCTTACTCCCATTGACCACCTTCCCTGAGGTTTGATGTTCTGATCAATATTTCTCAGTATCTGGATTTGTATTTGTTCATCAGTCTATGTCATTCATTATATTCCACAAATGAGTGAAATCATGTGAGATTTATCTTTCTCTGCCTGGCTTATTTAACTAAACATAATGCTTTCCATTTACATCTACGATGATGCAAATGATAGGAGCTCCTTTTTTTTTACGACAGTGTAATATTCAATTGTGTAGATTAACCACAGTAAATTCATCTGCTGATGGGCACTTAGGCTGTTTCCAAATCTTAGCTATGGTGAATTGTGCTGCTATGAACATAGCAGGTGCATATATCCTTTCTGATTAGTGTTTCTAATTTCTTGGGATATATTCCTTGAAGTGGGATCACTGAGTCAAATGGGAGTTCCATTTTTAGTTTTTTGAGGAAACTCTATATTGTTCTTTAGAGTGGTTGAACCAGAACTAAAAGTTATCTTCCTCAGACTATTTCAGAAAATGCAAGAGAAAGGAACACTTCCAAACTCCTTCTATGAATTGTTTTTTTGGTCTCTATGTCATTCATTTCTGCTCTGATCTTGATTATTTCCTTCCTTCTGCTCACTGTGGGTTTTTCTTGTGGCTCTCTTTCTAATTCTTTTAGTAGTTGAGTTAGATGATTCATTATTTTTTTGTTTTGTATTGTTTTTGAGGTAAGTCTGTAGAACTATAAACTTCACTTTCAGCACTGCTTTCATTGTTTCCCATAGAATTTGTGTTGTTGTGTTTTTATTGTCATTAGTCTTCAGGATGTTTTTAATTTCTTCTTTGATCTCATTGATAACCCAATCATTATTTAATAGTATACTATTCTTCTTCCAAGTGTTTGCATTTTTCAGAATGTGTTTATTGTAGTTTATTTCTAATATTATGCTATTGTGGTCTGAGAAAATGCTTGATATGATTTCAACCTTTTTGTATTTGGGGATACTTTGCTTGTGACTCAATATGTGGTCTATTTTTTAAAATGTCCCACGTGCACTTGAGAAGAACATATACCCTGTGGCTTTGGGGTGAAATGCTCTGAATATGTCAATTAGGTCCATCTGATCTAGTGAGTTATATAGAATTGCTGTTTCTTTTCTGATTTTTTTTTGTCTAGAGCATTTATCCAATGATGTCAGTGATGTATTAAAGTCCCCTACTATGATTGCATTGTTGTCATTCTCTCCCTTGATATATGCCTGGATTTTTTAAATGTATCTCGGTGCTCATGCATTGGGTGCATATATGTTTACCAGAGTTACATCTTCTTGTTGAATTGTTCCCTTTAGTATTATTTAGTGGCATTCATTATCTCTTGTTACAGCCTTCTCTTTGAGGTCTGTTTTATAAAACATATAAGTATCACCACCCCAGCTTTTATTTCATTTCTATTTGCATGAAAAATGTATTTCCATCCCTTCACTCTCAGTCTGTGTGAATCCTTTGCTCTGAGGTTGGTCTCTTGTAGACAGCAAATATATGGGTCATGTTTTCTTATTTATTCAGCTATCCTTTGTCTTTTGATTGGTGCATTTAATCCATTTACATTTAATGTTCTTCTTCAAGTACATTTTTCCTCAGTGTTTCCTATTCTTCTTGACTTTCCCTTTCTTTTTATTGCAGTCCCTTTAGCATTTCTGGCAGTGTTGGCTTGATAGTGATAAACTCTCTTAGCCCTTTGTCTGTGAAGCTCCTGATTCCACCTCAATTTTTAAAGGTAGCCTGCTGGTTATAGTTTTCTTGGGTTCAGTCCCTTGTTTGCATCACTTTGTATATTTCATTCCATTCCATTTGAGCCTGGTATGTTTCTCTTAAGAAATCAGTTGGTATTCTAATAGGAGATCCCTTGTAGGTAATTTTGTCTCTCCCTGGAAGCCTTTAAGATTTCTTACTTTGTCATTAGTGTTGGTCAGTTTAATTATGATGTGTCTTGGCATTGGTCTTTTGGACTTTGGGGACTCTGTGTACTTCTTGGACTTGCATAGTTTTGCGTATTTTTTTCCCAATATCAGAAGTTTTTTGTTATCTTTTCTACAAAAAGGTTTTCTATTCCTTGTTTCTTTCTCTCCTTCTGGCATCCCTATTTTGCGAATGTTATTTTGTTTTGTGTTGTCCCAAAGCTCCCTTATGCTCTCTTCTTCCTTTTTAAGATTTCTTTCCAGTTGCTGCTGTGTCTGTTTTTACCTACCTTGTCTTCTAATTCGCTGATGCTGTCCTCAGCCTATACTAATCTTCTGTTTAAGCCTTCCATTGTGTTCTTTATTGTAGCTATGTCATTCTTCATCTCCTCTTGGTTTCTTTTCATGTTGATACCTTTTCTTCACTCCTTACAGTTCTCATTGAGTTGTGTGTATTTGTTGTTGAGTTGTGTGTATTTGCTATCCTGCCTTTTAAACATCCTTAAAACCATTACTCTGAATTCTTTCTCTGATAAGCTGCTACCCTCAATTTCATTTAACACCCTTTCTGGTGATTCTTCTTTTTCTTTCATTTGGGGATTGCTTTCTTGTCTTCCCATGTTTTCCTGTAATGTTTTAATTGTAGATCCAATTGCTTTTCTACCCAGGATCTTTTGGGGATGGTGCTACTGTGTATTCTCTGTTCTCCAGTGCTTGTTACTCTATTGTAGCTCCCTACTTGAGCTACTTTTGTTCTCTTGATGTAGGCCTGCGAGCTTGAGAAGCACATTGCTACTGTCTAAAAGTCTTTTTATTGGATCATTTAGTCCATATATGTCTAAAGTTGTTATTAATAGGTAGTCATCTTTATTTATTGTGCCTGTGTTACTCCTTCCCTTTTTATTTCTTATTTTTTATTCCATTCCCTTTAGCATTTCTTGCATTTACTTATTTGATGATGATAAACTCCCTTAGCTTTTTTTGTCTCCTTATTTCCCCTTCAATTTTGAATGATAGCTTTGCTGAATGTCATATTCCTATATTCAAGTCCCTTGCTTTGCATCACTTTGTAAACTTCCTTCATTTCTTTCTGTCGTGATGTATTTCTATTGAGAAATCATGTGATAGTCTAATGAGAGATTCCTTGTATACAACTGTTTATCTCTCTCTTTCAGCTTTTAAGATTCTCTTTGTAAAAGAGAAGCATGAATCAAAGGATACATGCACCCACAGCAGCAAAATTCACCATAGCTAAGACTTTGAAACAGTCTAAGTACCCATAAGCAGATGAGTGGATTTAAAAACTGTGATATATCTACAGAATGGAATACCACACTATAGTAAAAAAGGAGTTCTTACCATTTACAACAACATGGATAGAGCTGGAGAGCATTATACTAAGTGAAATAAGCCAGGCACAGAAAGATAAATATTGCATAATCTTAGTCATTTATTGAATATAATGAACAACATAAACTGATGAACAAAAACAGATACAGAGAGAAACATTGGTCAGAATGCCAAACCTCGGGGAGGTAGGGGATAATGGGGTAAAGATGAAAGATTAATCAAAGGACTTGGGTGAATGTTTATAAGCCTCATCAATGGACACAGAGAACCAGAGGGTAAGGACAAGAATGGGGGTTAGGAATAATGGGGGAATAAGGACACATATATAATACCTTAATAAATAATTTTTTGAAAAATCTTTGTCATTAACAATTGCCACTGTAATTATGATTTGTCTTGGTGTTGGTCTTTTTGGCTTCATCTTGTTTGGGATTCTCTGTGCATGTGTGACTTTTTTCTTCACATCAGAAGTTTTCTGACATTTTTCTTCAAATATATTTTCTTCCCCTTATTCCTCTTTCTGTCCTTGTATCACCCCTATTATTTGTATGTTGCTTCCTTTCATGGTGTCCAAACGTTCCCTTAGGCTCTTCTACTGTCTTTTAAATTTTTCCCCCAATTGCAGTTCAGTTTGGGTGGATTTTGCTTCCCTGTCTTCTAATACATGAATTCAGTCTTCTGCTTCTCATAGTCTACTGCTAAAACTGTCCATCGTGTTTTTTATTGAAGCTACATCACTCTTTATTTCTTCTTGGTTTTTACATAAGATGTTGATTATTTTTTCATCTATGTGATTTAAGAATTATTTAACACTTCCTTTGAATTTCTTTTCTGACATATTACATACCTCTGTTTCACTTAGCTTAGTTTCTGGCAATTCCTTCTTTTCTTTCCTTGGGTTTTTTTGTCTCACCATTTTTGCTCTCACTGAAGGACCTAGGTATTGAGGCATGCAGGTGCTGCACCTCAGGCAGCCATGGTTCCTTGGGTGGTGGGTGGCTGCTACTCAGACAGTCATGGGAGTGGCTGCTCTTCAGATGGCAGAAGCTACTCTAGTGGCTGCTGCTCATGTCATTGCTCTCAGCAGTGGTGGCTCCCTTGGCTATTGGTAATGAGTTGCTCTTTTGTCTGCTACTCCTTGGACAGGGGAGGCTATTTGTGAAGTTGCTGCTCCTTGGATGGTGGCGAACAACTCATGCAACTACTGCTCCTCAGATGGGAGAGGACTGTGCAAGTCTGCTTCACATCTAAAGGGAATGGGCAGTTTATGCAGCTGTTGCTCCTCAGACAGGGGCAGGTGAAATGTAGCTGAAGATCTTTGGATGAGGGCAGGCTGCTTATGAGGCTGCTGCTCCTCAGATTAGGGTGATCTTTGCTAAGCTGCTGCTCCTCAGATGGTGCACACTGCTCATGGGGCTACTGCTCCTCAGTTCTGAAAACTAGAGGCCAATATCAGTGTTTCACTGTCAGGGTTGAATTTCCATAAGGATTCCTTTCCTAGTATTTAGATGTATGCTTCTTCACTGTGTCCTCACATGGCTTTTCTTCTCTCTCTAGGCTTCTAGTATTTCCACCATCATGAAGTGGCTCTCACTTCTTCCTCAAGTTGGCAGAGAAGAAGCATGAGGGTACTGAGTGGCTCTTAAAGTTGCAAAACCAACCCGGTGGACACATCTCTTCCAGGATGTGCTAAAGGTTCCCCCAAGATTAGTGGGCAAAACTCAAGAGCTCCATGGAGGCTGCCCTGGTCTAGAATAGAAACCCAATCCAGGCCCTTGGGAACCTGCAAACCCTGGGTATACTTATGCACTAAATTGTATGCTATTGCCTCCTTTGTAAAATATAAATTGAGCATAATTTCTTGGTTCAATTTATGGGTTCTATTTTATGTTCCAGTGGTCAATATGTGTGTTCTTGTGCCAGTACCAGACAGTTTTGAGAACAATAGCTTTGTAATATATCTTGATATCTGGTATTATGATTCCTCCAACTTTGTTCCTCTTTCTCAGGATTGATGCAGCTATTTGGGCTCTTTTTAGTTCCATATGAATTTTTGGAGACTTTGTTCTAGGTATATGAAATATGCCATTGGTATTTCAATGGGGATTGCATTGAATCTATAAATTTCTTTGGGTAGTGTAGACATTTTAATGTTGATCCTACCAATCCATGAACACTGTATATTCTTTCATTTGTTTACATCTTCCTATATTTCGTTTTTCATTGTCCTGTAGTTTTCTGAGTACAGGCCTTTTACCTCCTTAGTTAAGCTTATTCCTAGGTATCTTTGTTTTTTTTGTTATTGTTGGTTATTTTTGCAATGATAAGTTGATTTTTTTTTTACTTTCTCTTTCTGTGAGTTTATTATTGGTGTATAAAAAGCCAAACATTTCTGAGTGTTTATATTTTGCTACACTGCCAAATTCATTTTCGTCTAGTAGCTATTTGATGGAATCTTTAGGGTCTTCTATGTACAATATCATGTCATCTGTGAATAATGACAGTTTTTCTTCTTCTTTGGGAACAGGGATGCCTTTTATTTTTTCTTCTTGTATGATTTTTATGGTTAGTACTTAGAGTTCTATTTGGAACGGGAGTGGTGAAAGTGAGTATCCCTGTCTTGTTCCTGTTCTTAGGGTACATGGTTTTAGTTTCTGCCTATTTAGTATGCTGTTGGCTATAGATTTTTCTGATGGGCTGTATTGTGTCAAAGTATGATCCCTCTATTCCCACTTTGCTGAGAGTTTTTATCAAGAAAAGGTTTTGGATTTTGTCAAGTGTTTTTTCTACATCAATTGATTTTATTGGGTGATGTTTGTCTCAATTTGTATATGTGATGTATCACATTGATTGATTTGTGGATATTATACTAGCCTTGCATCCCTGGAATAAATTTCATTGGTCATGGTGTATTATCTTTTGAATGTGACACTGGATCTGATTTCCTAGAATTGTGTTGAATATATTAACATCTATGTTCATCAGGGATATTAGTATATAATTCTCTTTTTGGGGGGATATCTTCATCTGCTTTTGGCATTAGGGTAATGCTGGCTACATAGAAAAAGCTTGGAAGTACTCATTCTTCTTTAATATTTTGGAATGGTCTGTGAAGGGAAAGTTTTAATTCTTTGAATGTTTGGAAAAATTTCCCTGTGAAACTGTCCAACACAGGGCTTTTGTTTGCTGGAAGTTTTTTTATGACTGCTTCAATTTCCTCCATAGTTATTGGCCTTTTCTGTTTTTTTTATTCTTCCTGATTAACTTTTGAAAGATTGTACTTTTTTAGGAACATGTCCATTTCCTCTAGGTTGTCCATTTTGTTGTAACAGAGTTGTTCACAGTATTTTCTTTTTTACAATTTTTTATATTTCTGTGAGGTTGGTTAGTACTTCTTTTCATTTCTGATTTTGTTTGTTGAGGACATCTCTCTTTACTTCTAGGTGGTCCTTGCTAGAAATGATACAATCTTGTATACCTTTTCAAAGGAATTGTTCCTGGTTTTATTGATCTTTTTCTCTATGCCATTTATTTCTGCTCTGATGCTTATTATTTCCTTCCTTCTCATTACTCTAGGCTGTTCTTGTTGCTCTCTTTTTAATTCTTTAAGTTGTAGGTTAGATAGTTTATTACCTGATTTTCTTGTTTTCTGAGGTAGACCTGTAGTGTGAACTTCCCTCTCCCAACTGTTTTCACTGTGTCCCATCATTTTTATTGTGTTTTCATTGTCATTTGTTTACAGGGTGTTTTTTTATTTATTTGATCTCTTTGGTGACCCAATCACTGTTTAATAACATGCTATTTAGCCTCCAAGTGTTTGATTTTTTTAATAAAATTTTTATTGTAGTTGATTTCTAATGTTATGCCATTGAGATCTGAGAAGATTCTTGATATGATTTCAAACTGCTTAGACCACATATTGGGACATAGGCTATCTATGAAAATGTGTTATGTGCACTTGAGAAGAATATATATGCCCTAGCTTTTAGGTGAAATGTTCTGAAGATGTCAATTTCAACTGATCTAATGAGTCGTTTAGATTTTTGTTTCTTTGTTGATTTTTTTATTGGTCTAGATTTATCCAGTGTTGTCCATGGATATCAAAGTTTGCTACTATGAATGTATTGTTGTGGATTTCTCCCTTAATATCTTGTAGAAGTTTTTTTCTGTATTTGGATGCTTCTGCATTGGGTGCATATATGTTTACCAGAATTATATCCTCTTGTTTGACCAATCCTTTTAGTATTATAAAGTAGCCTTCCTTATCTTTTGTTATGGCCTTCATTTTGAGGTCTATTTTGTGATATATAAGCATTGCCTCCCAGCTTTTAAAATTTAATTTCCATGTGCCTGAAAAAGTTTCATCCATTCCTTCACTTTCAGTATTGTGAGTCTCTTGTTCTGAGGCAGGTCTTTTGTAGAAAAGATATGTATGAGTCATGTTTTCTTTCCATTCAGCCACTGGATATTCTTTTATTGGAGCATTTAATCCATTAATATTTAAGGTTATTATTGATAAGTAGTTGTTTGTAGCAATTTTAATTTTTTATACATGTGTTCCTTCTTCTCTTCCTATTTCTTTTTTTTTTACAACAGTCCCTTTAGCATTTCTTGCATTGCTGGCTGGATAGTAATGTATTCCCTTAGCTTTTTCTTGTCCATCAAGCTCCCGAATCCCCTTTCAATTTAAATGATAGCCTCACTTAAAAGAGTATGCTTGAAGTCATCCCCTTGCTTTGTATCATTTTGTATACTTCATTCCATTCCCTTCTGGCCAGATGTTTCTATTGGGAAGTAAGTTGATAGTATAATGGGAAATCCCGTGTTGGTTACTCTCATTCTCTCTTGCAGCCTTTAAAATTCTATCTTTGTCACTAATAATTGCCATTGTAATTATGATGTGTCTTGGTTTGGGTCTTTTTGGGTTCATCTTGTTTGGAACTCTGACATTTTTCTTCCCTACATTAGTAAAGTTTTCTTTCATTATTTCTTCTAATAGATTTTGTAATACGCCTCTTCGTCTCCTTCTGGCATGCCTATTATATAGATGTTGCTTCATTTCATGTTGTCCCAAATTTCCCGTTAGGCTCTTCTGATGTATAATAGTTTTTCTCCAATTGCTATTCTGATTGGGTATGTTTTTTTTCCCATTTTATAAATTAATGTATACATGTGTACATATCTTCCCATTGACCCCACACACACACACAAATACCACACATAACCTCACCCCACAGTATCTTTTTTAAAAGTCATTTTATTTATTTATTACAGTGAGCAAGGGAGAAGGATACTTAGAAACATCGATCAGTTGCCTCCTGCACACCTCCAACTGAGGCTGTGTCTGCAACCAAGGTACATGCCCTTGACTGGAATCAAACCTGGGATCTTTCAGTTCACTGAGCCAAACTTGTTTCAGCACCCCACGGTATCTTACATCCATTAGTTATGCTTATATGAATGCATACAAGTCCTTCAGGTGATCTCTTATCTACTGCACCTCTCCTTAACTTTCCCGCTGTGTTTTGACAGTCTGTTTGATGCTTTACTACCTCTGTACCTATTTGTTCTTCAGTTTATAAAGTTCTTTATTGTCCACAAATGAATGAGATCATGTGCTACTTTTCTTTCATTGACTGGCTTATTTCACTTAGCATAATGCTCTCCTATTCCATCCAGGTTGCTGCAAATGATAAGAATTCTTTCTTTTTTATGGCAGTGCCGGCAATCGAACAGCACCTGAATTAGAGGGTAAGGATAAGAAAAGACAGACAAGAAAAGATGGTTTGGGAGGATTGAGACTTGAGTCTGCAGCCCCCAGTTTATTTTCAGCATAGTATTTAAGCACAAGCAGAGGAGGAAATTACACAAATCAGATATTTGCAAATACAGTCACTGATCTTCTAAATAATCAAGACCTTACAAGATCTTGCATGTAGGCATATTTGCACCAAGTCAACATTTTTCCAGCCAATCTGTTTAGTTATGTGTAGAGTCTGCATTCACATATGTTTATTAAACTGAAGGGTGAGAAGGCAGAGAGCTATGTCCAGAGTCTGCATTCAGATCTCTAGGACCCCTGAATGCCCAGGGAAGCTCCCCACATGGCAGCACACTATTCCATTGTGTAGATGTACCATAGTTTTCTGATCCACTCATCTTGGAATGGGTACCTAGGCTGTTTCCAAATCTTAGCTATTGTAAAGTGTGTTGTTATGAACATAGGGGTGCATATATCTTTTCTGAGTGGTGTTTCTATTTTCTTAGGATATATTCCTAGGAGTGGGATTACTGGATTGAATGGGAGTTCCATTTTTAGTTTTTCGAGGAAACTCCATAATATTCTCCACAGTGACTGCTTCAGTCTGCATTCTCACCAGCAGTGCACAAGGATTTCTTTTTCTCCACATCCTCACCAGCACTTGTCTTTTGATTTGTTGGTGATAGCCATTTTGGCAGGTGTGAGATGGTATAGCATTGTCGTTTGATTTGAATCTCTGATTATTAGTGACTTTGAGCATGTTTTCATGTGTTTCTTGCCCTTCCTTTAGTCTTCTTTTGAAAAGATTGTATTTAGGTCCATTGCCCATTTTTATATAGGATCCTTTATCTTCTTTTTATTAAGTTGTATAAGTTGTCTGTATAGGTTGCAGATTAAACATTCATAAGTTACAATATTTGCAAATAGGGTCTTCCATAAAGTGGGATTTCTTTTTGTTTTGTTGATACTTTCTTTTGTTAGAAAACAGCTTTTTACTTTTTTAATATATTTTATTGAATTTTTACAGAGAGAAATGGAGACAGAAAGTCAGAAACATCGATGAGAGAGAGATATCGATCAGCCGCCCCCTGCATGCTCCACAGTGGAGATGTGCCCGCAAGCAAGGTACATGCCCCCAACTGGAATTGAACCTGGGACCTTTCAGTCCGCAAGCCGACGCTCTATCCACTGAGCCAAACTGGTCTCAGCACAGCTTTTTACTTTGATGAAGTCTTATTTGTTTAGTTTCTTTTTAACTTTCATTACCTTAGGAGCAGTATCAATGAAGTTCCTCAGCGTGTGTCTGAGATTTTGCTGCCAGTGGATTCCTCCAGTATATTCATGGTTTTCCATCTTATGTTTTAAGTGCTGTATCCATTTTGAGTTTATCTTTGTGTATGGTGTAAAGTGGTGGACTAGTTTCATTTTTTGCATGTATCTGTCCAATTTCCCCAACAATATTTATTGAAGAGGCTGTCTTGACTCCATTGTATGCTCATACCTACTTTGTCAAATATTAATTGAGAATAGTGGTTCAGGTGGATATCTGGACTCTCTATTCTATTCCATTGGTCTATGTGTCTGTTCTTGTTCCAGTACCATGTTGTTTTGGGAACAGTGGCTTTGTAATACAGCTTGATATCTGGTATCGAGATCCCAACTATTTTCACCTACTTTATTCTTCTTTCTCAGGATTTCTGTAGGTTTTTGTTTTTTTATTGTATTCCAGATGAATTTTTTGAGAGTTCTTTCTAGGTCTGTGGAATATGCTGTTGGTATTTTATTGGGGAATGCACTGAATCTATAGTTTGCGTTGGGTAGTATGGACATTTTAATGATGTAGACTCTCTCAATCCATGAACATGGTATGTTCTTCCATCTATTTGTCTTCCTCTATCTCTTTTTTTTTTTAGTGTCCTGTAGTTTTCCATGTATAGGTCTTTTACTTCCTTAGTTAAGTTTATTCCTAGGTGTCTTAATTTTTGTGGTGCGTTGCTAAATGGGATTGCTTTTTTTAGTCTTTCTTTCTGTAAGTTCACTGCTGATGTATAGAAATGCCATAGATTTATTGGCATTAATTTTATATCATGCTACACTCCTGAATTCACTTATTAAGTCTATTAGTTTTTCATGCAGTTTTTCAGGTTTTTATATACAGTATCATGTCATCTGCAAATAAGGAGAGCTTTACTTCTTTTCCAATTTGGATGCCTTTTATTAATTCTTCTTGTCTAATTGCAATGGTTAATACTTCCAGTACTAAATCAAACAGGTGTAGGGAGAATAGGCATCCCTATCTTGTTGTTGTTCTGATTACAGGAAATGGGTTTTTTTATTAATTTTTTATACATATATCCCCAGTGCCCTCTCTTCCACCCAGGAAAACCCTAACGTCCCAGTGTCTATGTTCATTGGTTATGCTTATATGCATGCATACAAGTCCTTTGATTGATCTCTTATCTACCTCACCTAACTTTAATCTTCCTGCTGTAATTTTACAGTCTGTTTGAAGCTTTACTGTCTCTGTATCTATCCTTTTGTTCATCAGTTTATAATGTTCTTTATTACCCACAAATGAGTGAAATCATGTGATGCTTCTCCGTCATTGACTGGCTTATTTCACTAAGCATAAGGCTCTCCAGTTCCAAACAGGTTGTGGCAAATGGTAAGAATTCCTTCTTTTTAATGGCAGCATAAAATTCCATTGTGTAGATGTACCACAATTTTCTGATCCACTCATCTGCTGACGGGCACCTAGGCTGTTTCCAAATTGTAGCTATTGTAATTTGTGCTGCTATGAACATAGGGGTGCATAAATCCTTTCTGATTGGTGTTTGTAATTTCTTAGGATAAATTCCCAAGAGTGGGATTACAGGGTCAAATGGGAGTTCCATTTTTAGTTTTTTGAGGAAACTCCATACTGTTCTCCACAGTGGCTGCACCAGTCTGCATTCCCACCAACAGTGCACAAGGGTTTCTTTTTCTCCGGATCCTCGCCAACACTTGTCATTTGTTGATTTGTTGATGATTGCCATTCTCACCGGTGTAAGGTGGTATCGCATTGTCATTTTGATTTGCATCTCTCAGAAGATTAATGACTTGTGCAAAAGCTTTTTATTTTGATGTAGTCCCATTTGTTTATTTTTTATTTAGCTTTAATTGCCTTTGGAGCAGTATCAGTGAAGAAGTCCTTTCAGCATATATCTGAGATTGTGCTGCCTGTGGATTCCTCTAGTATTTTTATGGTTACCCTTCTAATGTTTAAGTCCTGTATCCATTTTGAGTTTATTTTGGTATTTGGTGTAAGTTGGTGGTCCAGTTTCATTTTTTTGCATGTTTCTGTCCAATTTTCCCAACACCATTTATTGAAGAGGCTATCTTGGCTCCATTGAATGTTCTTGCCTCCTTTGTCAAATATTAGTTGAGCATAGTGGTTGGTTGGCTATCTTCATTCTCTATTCTACTCCATTGGTCTATATGTCTGTTCTTGTGCCAGTACCAGGCTGTTTTGAGAACAGTTGCTTTGTAGTATAGCTTGAAATCTGGTATTGAGATCCCACCAACTTTATTCTTCTTTCTCAGAATTGCTGTTGTTATTCATGGTCTTTTGTTTTTTCCAGATGAATCTATAAAGAATTCTTTCTAGGTCTGTGAAATATGTCGTTGGTATTTTAATGGGTAGTGCGTTGAATCTGTAGATTGCTTTGGGTAGTATGGACATTTTAATGATGTTGATTCTCCCAATCTATGAGCATGGTATGCTCTTCCATCTGTTAACATCTTCCTCTATCTCTTTTTTCAGTGTCCTGTAGTTTTCTGCATATAGTTCTTTTACCACTTTAGTTAGGTTTATTCCTAGGTATCTTAATTTTTTGTGTGTGCAATGGTAAATGGGATTGCTTTTTTAGTTTCTCTTTCTGTAATTTCGCTATTAGTGTATAGAAATGCCACAGACCTCTTAGCATTAATTTTGCATCCTGCTACATTGCCGAATTCATTTATTAAGTCAATTAGCTTTAGAATGGAATCCTTTGGGTTTTTTATGTACAATATTGTCTCATCTGCAAATAAGGACAGCTTTACTTCTTCTTTTCCAATTTGGATGCCTTTTATTTCTTCTTCTTGTTTAATTGCAATGGCTAATACTTCCAGTACTATGTCGAACAGGAGAGGTGAGAGTGGGCATCCCTGTCTTATTCCTGTTCTTAGGGGAAATGGTTTTAGTTTTTGCCCATTGAGTATGGTGTTAGCTGTGGGTTTACCATATATGGCTTTTATGATGTTGAGGCATGATCCTTCTATTCCACTTTGCTGAGAGTTTTTATCAAGAAAGGGTGTTGGATTTTGTCAAATGCTTTTTATGCATCAATTGATATGACTATGTGATTTTTATATCTCAATTTGTTTATGTGATGTATCATATTTATTGATTTGCGGATATTGTACCATCCTTGCATTCCTGGGACGAATCCTGCTTAGTCATGTTGAATTATCTTTCTGTTGTACTGCTGGATCCGATTTGCTAGAATTTTGTTGAGGATTTTGGCATCTATGTTCATGAGAGATATTGGCCTATAATTCTCTTTCCTTGTGTTGTCTTTATCTGGTTTTGGTATTAGGGTGATGCTGGCTTCATAGAAGGTGTTTGTAAGTGTTCCTTCTTCTTGAATGTTTTTGAATAGTCTGAGGAGTATAGGTTTTAATTCTTCCCTGAATGTTTGGTAAAACTCTCCTGTGTAGCCATCTGGTCCTGGGCTTTTATTTGCTGGAAGCTTTTTGATGATTGTGTCAATTTCTTCCATAATTATTGAACTATTGAGATTTTTAGATTCCTCCTCATTGAGGTTTGGAGGTTATATTTTTTTAGGAAAATTTCCCTTTCTTGCAGGTTGTTCAATTTTTTGCAATAGAGTTGTTCATAGTGTTTTTTAACAATCCTTTGTATTTCCACAGAGTCTATTGTTATTTCTCCTCTTTCCTGTCTAATTTTGTTTATTTGGGTCTTCTCTTTTTGCTTCTTGGTGAGCCTGGATAGAGGTTCATCATTCTTGTTTATACTTTCAAAGAACCAGCTTTTGGTTTTATTGATTTTTTGAATTGTTTCTTTGGTCTCCAAGTTGTTTATCTCCGCTCTGATCTTCACTATTTCCTTCCTTCTGAGTACACTGGGCTTTTCTTGTTGCTCTCATTCTATCTATTTGAGTTGTAGGGTTAGGTAACTAGTTACCATTGCTTCCTGTTTTTTTTGCAGTGGGCTTGTAGGCCTATGAACTTACCTCTCAAGACTACTTTCACTGTGTCTCATAAATTTGGTATTGTTGTGTTGTCATAGTCATTTGTTGTCATGATGTTTTTTTATTTCATCCTTGATCTC
Organism: Lasiurus borealis; assembly: GCA_004026805.1. NCBI lineage: Eukaryota > Metazoa > Chordata > Mammalia > Chiroptera > Vespertilionidae > Lasiurus > Lasiurus borealis. Next base: position 14,837 of record PVJN01013895.1, on the reverse strand, counting down.
TCTAGTTACCCAGTAGTTGTTTAATAGCATGCTGTTTAGTCTCCATGTGTTTGATTTCTTTCTATTGTATTTATTATAGCTGATTTCCAGTTTTATGTCACTTTTGTCTGAGGAAATGCTTGACTTTGAAGAGACTTTTCTTATGACCCAACATATGATTTATCTTTGAAAATGACCCATGTGCACTGGAGAACAATGTATATTCTGTGGCTTTGGGGTGAAATGTTCTGAAGATGTCAATTCCATCTGGTCTAGTGAGTCATTTAGGATTTATGTTTCTTTGCTGATTCTTTGTTTAGAGGATTTGTCCCATGGTGACTGTGGTGTATTAAAGTCTAATGATTGTATTGCTGCCAATCTCTCCCTTAATATCCTCCAAGAGTTTTTTTTTATGTATTTAGGTCGTCCTCTGTTGGGCACATATATGTTTACTGAGTTATTTCTTCTTGTTAGATTGTTCACGTTAGTATTATGAAGTGGCCTTATTTCTCTTATTATGTCCTTCACTTTGATATCTAATTTGTCAGATATAAGTATTGCAACCCCCGCCCTTTTTTTATTTCTATTTGCCTGAAATACCATGGTCCATACCTTCAACCTCAATCTGTGTGCATCACTTTTCCTGAGGTGGGTTTCTTGCAGACAGCAGATATATGAATCATGTTTTCTTATCCAATCGGTTACCCTATGTCTTTTGATTGGAGGATTTAATCCGTTTACATTTAACGTTATTATTGATAGGTATTTATCTGTCGCCTTTTTTAGTCCTTACCCCCGAGTTCCTTCTTCGCTTCCTCTTTCTTTTTATAACAGCAGACCCTTTAACATTTCTTGCATTGCTGGTTTGGTGGTAATATATTCCCTTAGTCCTTTTTTGTCTGTGAAGCTTTTGATTTCACCTTCAATTTTGATTGAGAGTCTTGCAGGGTACAGTATTCTTGGATCCAGACCCTTCCTTTGCATGACTTTGTATATTTCATTCCATTCCCTTCTGGCCTGATGAGTTTCTGTTGAGAAGTCAGTAGCTAGTCATATGGGGGTTCTTTTGTAGGTAACTTTCTGTTTCTCTCTGGCTGCTTTGAAGATTCTTACTTTGTTGTCGGTGTTTGCAAGTTTAATTATAATGTGCCTTGGTGTCGGTTTGTTGGGGTTCATTTTGCTTGGGATTCTGTGAGCTTCTTGGATTTGTGTGGGTTTTTTATTTCCTATATTGGGGACATTTTCTGTCATTATTTCTTCAAACAGGTTCTCTAATCCTTGTTCAGTTTCCACTCTTTCTGGAACCCCAATTAAGCAGATGTTGTTTTGTTTCATGTTATCCCAAAGTTCTCTTAAGCTTTCCTCTTGCTTTTTAACTTTTTTTTTTCAAGAAGCTGTTGTACTTGTGCAATTTTTCCTACCATGTCTTCTAGCTCACTGATGCGGTCCTCTACTGATTCTAGTCTACTTTTGATGCTTTCTATTGTGTTATTTATAGCAGTGATGTCATTTTTCATTTTTCTTGTTTATTCTGCACCTCCTCTAGGTTCTTCTGCATTTCTTCTTGCTGCTGCTTTATCTCCTCTTGGGTCTTCTTCATTTTCTCTTGGCTCTTACTCAGATTGTCGATTTTGTCTTCCATTCTTTTCATCCACCTTATGATCATTTCTCTGAACTCTTTCTCTGTCAGTCTTATTTCTGCTTCTAATTCGTTTACTTCCTTTTCTGGTGAAACCTGCCTTTCTGTCTTATGTGGGCTGTTTCTTTTTCTGCCATGGTCTTACTTCTCCGGGTGTCTGGTTATGTGGTTGTCTCTCCTATGTTGATTGAAAGGCACAAACTACAAGACGACCAGGTAAAGCACACAAGGGCACTGAGTAGAAATGTATTCAAGATGTTAATAATCACAAATAAGGTGACCACCAATGAAAGACAAATTGGGGGTAAATAGAGAAAGAAGAAGAGGAAAATGAGGGAAAAAGAAAAGAAAGAAATGCCAAAATCAAATTGAGAGATTGAGAGAAAAAAAATAAATGAACAAAAAACTAAAATAAAATAAGAAAATAAAAAGGAGAAGAAGGAGAAGAAAAGAGGAAGAGAAAAAAGTCAGAAAAGAAATCGTATAAGAGAGAAAAGGGGAACAAAATATAGATAGCAGAAGATAACTCCAATAGAACAGTCACTAATCCCAATAAAGGCCAGTAACCAGTACGTAGAGATTAATACAAACTGCAAATAGCAACTGGTAACGAGGGAGGTGAGGCAAAAGAGAGGTAAAAAACAAAGCAAGCAAAAAGCAAAATAAAGCAAGTAGAATAAACTAAAACAATCTCACAAAAAAATTTCAAAACAATCGATATAATCACTTTTCAGGCAAATAGCAACAAAAGGACATAGGGAAAAAAACAACTTTTTGGCTAGTGAAGACAAGAAGAGAGAGGTTTTGTGGAGTTGAAGTAGGGGATTTGAAATTAGATATATAAATGGAGTGAAATTTCAACCAGGTAAAGAGAAAGAATAGGGAGAATCTAAAGTTGGAAAAGGGAAAGAGAAAGAAGACTACAAAATGGGGAAAGTTAGGTGGGAAGTGTTGGCATAAAAGTAGAGTTAAGTTGGAGTAAAATTATGCTAAAGGAAAGATGAAAATAGAATGTAGAACTCTAATCCTGAAATAAAACAAAGAAAAAACAAAATGACACTTTTTTTTTCCAAAACGGTAAAGTACTAGTAGTAATTAATAACAATAGTTTAAAACAAAAATGTAATGATTAAAAAGGTAAAATCAATTGAGGTGGAAAGAAAAAAAAAAGTCTTTTCATTAAAATATGTAAAAATGAAAATTTAAAAAAAAATAAAAAAGGAAAAAGAAGAAAAAGAAAAAAAATAGAATGGTCCTTCACTTCCACTATTATTCTGCTTGGCATTCCTGTTTCACAGTAGGGAAGGTATTGCAGTTCCCTGTGTTCCCTTCTTGGTGTTTTAATCTTTTTATTCTTTTATGGTTATGTGAGAGTCAATTTGTGTGTCATCCACCGGGTGGCAATGTTTTGGAGTTGATCTCTGAGACAAAGCACAGGCCCTCTCTAGGCTGTGCTCAGATCCTGCTATTCTGTGGTTCTCAAAGCCAGTTTGTGGGGATTTTGCAGCCAGGCTGTCCCTCTGCCCCAGAAAAAAAAAAAAAAAAAAAAAAAAAAAAAAAACGAGTCGTTTTCCAGAGCTCCCCTCTGTCTGTCAACAGCTCAGAGAGTTTGCCTCCACACTTAGGGATCACGCCCTGACCATCTCTGTGGACCTCTCCAGAAGCAGCTTTCCCAAAGCCCAGTTTCCCCAGTGCATGCGTCTCTGTTGTGCGGGGGTAGGAGACCTCAAACTGTCCCAGGTGAAATCTGACCCTTCTGAGCACCGTGTGGATCTCTGAATCCGACGCCTGCGCATCCACGCTGCCTGGAAAGCCATGTTCTGGGTCCCCGGCTGCCCATTGGGTACCTCCGTCAGCTGCAGTTTTCAGACCTCCGCAGTCATCCACCTCCCTCTTATCCCAGGCGAAATCTGACCTTTCTGTGTGCTCTGTGGATCTCTGATTCTGCCGCGTGTCTGCCCAGATTGGACAGTGGAGTTCTGGGTCTCCAGGTCCCCGGGTGCTCGATAGGTACCCCAGCCATAGGCTTCAGACCACCATAGACACCCACCTCCCTCTGCAAGATGGTATGGTCTGCACGTTTATGCTGGTGGCTGTGGCGGACAATAACCCCATGGCAGTGGGGCTGCCTGGCTGGGAGAGCCCCGTCCAGCAGTCCCCCACCTTCTCCTGGAGAATAACTGACACTTAACTTGCCAACAAACACTCCCAGTGTGAGTCTCAACTGCTCTCTCTCCCTATACCCAGCGACAAAGCTCCAGATGCATCTGTCTAATCCGCTGCCATTTTCTCCCCCATAGGAAATGGTTTTAGATTTTACCTATTGAGTATGATGTTAGCTCTGGGTTTATCATTTATAACTTTTATTATAATGAGGTATGATCCTTCTATTACAACCTTTCTGAGAGTTTTTAATCAGGAAAGGCTGTTGGATTTTATCAAATACCTTTTCTGCTTGAATTGATAGGACTACGTGATTTTTATCTCAATATGATTACGTGCTGTATCACATTTATTGATTTGCGGATATCATACCATCTTGCATTCCTGGGATAAATCCTACTTGGTCATGGTGTATGATCTTTCTGATGTATTGCTGGATCCGGTTTGCTATAATTTTGTTGAGGATTTTGGCATCTATTGTCATGAGGTATATTGCCTGAAATGCTCTTTCATTGTGTTGTATTTATCTGATTTTGGTATTAGGGTGATGCTGGCTTCATAGAAGGTGCTGCGAAGTGTTCATTCTTGAATATTTTGGAATAGTCTGAGGAGGATAGGTTTTAATTCTTCCTTTGGTAAAAATCCCCTGTGTAGCTGACTGGCCTTGGGTTTTTGTTTGGTGGGAGCTTTTTGATGACTGCTTTCATTTTTCCATATTTATTGGCCTACTGAGATGTTCAGATTCTTCCTGACTGAGTATTGGAAGGTTATATTTTTCTAGGAATATGTCTATTTCCTCCAACTATTTTAGTTAGTTAGAATAAAGTTGTTCATAATATTTAACAATACTTTGTAATTCTGATGGTTTTGTTCTGATTTTGTTTATTGGGATCCTCTCTCTTTGATTCTTTGTGAGCCGAGCTCACAATCTTGTTTATCCTTTTGAAGAACCACCTTTTGCTTTTGTTCATCTTTTGTTTTTTTTTTTTTGTCTCTATGTCATTTATCTCTGCTTCGATCTTTATTTTGTTCCTTCTGCTTACAGTGGGCTTTTCTTGTTCCTCTCTTTCTAGCTCTTTGAGTTGTAGCATTAGGTAATAAATTACCATTGTTTTTAGTTAGGTTTTTTTCTTTTTTTTTACAGTAGGCTTGTGGAACTATATCCTTTGCTTTCCAGACTGCTTTCACTGTGTCTCATAAATTTTGGATTGTTGTGTTATCATTGCTTTTGTTGCCATGATGTTGTTGTTTTTCTTCCTTGATCTTTCTGGTTACTCAGTCATTGTTGAGGAGCATGCTGCTTAGTCTCCATGTTTGATTTCTTTGGATTGTTTTTAATGTAGTTGATTTACAGTTTTATGGCACTGTGATCATGAAAGATGCTTGATATGATTTCTGTCTTCTTGAAATTAGACACTTTGTCTATGTTCCAACATATTGTCTATCTTTGAAAATGACCCATGTGCACATGAGAAGATTGTATATTCTGTGTCTGTAGGGTAAAATATTCTGAAGTTGTCAATACCATCTGGTCTAGTAAGTCATTTATGATTAATGTTTCTTTGCAGATTTTTTTGTTTAGAGTATTTGTCCAAAGGTGATAGTGGTGTATTAATGTATCCTACTATTAATACATTGCTGTCAACCTCTACCTTGATATTTTCCAGGAGTTTTTTTTTTTTGTATTTGTGTACTCCTGCATTGGTTGCGTGTATGAGGGGACAAGAGTGGGAAAGAGGGACTGATTGCATATACCCGAGTTATTTCTTGTTTAATTTCTCCTTTTAGCATTATGAAGTGACCTTCTGTATCTCTTGATATGTCCTTCACTTTGAGATCTAATCTATCAGATATAAGTATTGCTACCCCCAGCTATTTTTTCATTTCCATTTGCCCTAAAAAACACTTTCCATTCCATCACCCTCAGTCTGTGTGCATCTTTTTTTCTGAGGTGGGTTTCTTGTAGACAGCAGATATATGGGTCATGTTTTCTTACCCAATCTTTTATTCTATTTCTTCTGATTGCAGCATTTAATCCATTTACATTTAAAGTTATTATTGATAGGTTCTTATTTGTCACCATTTTTATTCTTTTCGCTTCCTTTTTTTTTTTTTTTACAGCAGACCCTTTAGCATTTCTTACATTGATGGTTTGGTAGTAATAAACTCCCTTAGTCCTTTTTTGTCTGTAAAGGCTCCAGATTTCACCTTCAATTTTGATTGATAGCCTCACTGGTTACAGTATTCATGGATTCAGACTCTTCCTTTCCAAGACTTTGTATATTTCATTCCATTTCCTTCTGGCCTGAAGAATTTCTGTTGAGAAATCAGTTGCTAGTCTGATGGGCATTCCTTTATAACAAACTTTCTCTCTTCGGCTGTGTTTAAGATTTTTACTTTGTCATTTGCCAATATAATTATAATGAGCCTTGGTATAGGTATTTTGCGGTTCATTTTGCTTGGGACTATGTGAGCTTCTTGGATTTGTGTGGGTTTTTTCTTTCCTATATCAGGGAAGATTTCTGTCATATCTTCAAACCGGATTTCTCTTCCTTGCTCAATTTCCTCTCCTTCTGGGACCCTGATTATGCAGATATTGTTTTGTTTTGTGTTGTCCCATAGTTCCCTTAGGCTCTCCTCCTGCTTGTTAATTTTTTTCCTAAAAGCTGCTCTACTTGTGTACTTTTTCTACCTTATCTTCTCGCTCACTGATGTAGTCCTCTGCTTCTTTTAGTCTGCTTTTGATGCTTTCTATTGAGTACTTTACAGCAGTGATGACCTTTTTTATTTCTCCTTCGTTCTTCATTTTCTCTTGGTTCTTACTCCTATTGTTGAATTTGTTTTCTATTCTTTGCAGCAATCTATGGCCATTTTTGCTGAATTCTTTCTCTGGCAGGATGCTTGCCTCCGTTTCATTTACTTCGTTTTTGGTGATGCCTTCTTTTCTTTTATATGCGGGCTGTTTCTTTGTCTCCCCATGGTCTCTCTTGTCTGGGTGTCTGGTTATGTTGTTCTTACTCCTGTGTTGATTTAAAGGCACAAAATACAAGACAACCAGAACAATGCAGAAGGCACTGAACAGAAATGCCTTGACAGTATCAATAGCCACAAATAAGGGTGACCAACAGAGGGAGACAAATTACAGAATAGGACAAGAAAAAAGAGAAAAGAAGAAAAAGGGAAAGAAAAGAAAGGAATGCCAAAATGAAATTGGGAGTAGGGGGAGAAGGAAAAAAGGTAAGGGAGAAAAGATAAAAAGAAAGAAATGGGGAACAATTTACAGATATGGAAAGAAAACTCCAATAGAACAGCAACAAATCCCAACAAATGCCAACAACAAATACGTGTAGGTTAATACAAACTACAAATAATAACTAAAATCATGTCAGGTTAGGGAAAACAGAAGTAAAATCAAATACATGTAATATATTAATAAAAAATTTAAAATGAAATAAAGAACAATGGATATAGGAAAAAACAAAGCAAACAAAAAAAACAAAAATAAGAAAGACAATCTTACAAAAATTTAAAAAATCAATATAATCAACATTCAAAAATCTATATAAATATAATCAACAAAAGGACATAGAAAAACAAATATTTGGATGGTGTGTACAGAGAAAGAGAGGTGTTTATAGACTTTGGGCAGGGGATTAGAAATTAGATATATAAGTAGGGTGAAATTTTAACGGGGGTAAAAAGAAAATAGGGAAAATTTTAAGTAGGAAAAGGGGAAACGTTAGGAATAGAGTGATGGCATAAAGGTAGAGTTGAGATAGCGTAAAATGATGCTAAAGGAAATATGTAAAAAGAATATAGAACTCTATTCCCAAAGTAAAATAAGATAATAAAATTACACATTTTTTCAAGAAGGTAAAATAATAATTAAAAAGTTAAAGTGAGGAAAACATAAAATAGTTTCTTAAGTAAAAGATGAAAAACATTAAAAATTAAAAAATAAAATGTGCATTAATGAAGGTCATTTACTTCCTTTATTGTTCTGTTTGGCACACCTGTTTCCCAGTCGGGACAATATTAAATTATCCTGGGTTCCATAAATTCTCAATGTTGTAAGCCAGTCCTGGTTTTGAAGCAAGCGGTGTGTATTAATCTCTTTATTCTTATTTGTGATTATACAAGAGTCAACTTGTAAGTCAGCCCCTGAGTGGCAGTGTTTCCGGATTGACTCTGAAACTATAGGTCATCTATGGCCTGTGCTTATATTCTGCTTTCCCTGTGGCACTCAATACCGATTTGTGGGAGTGGGCTGGCGCAAATCTGGTTCTGATGGTCACTCCCTACTCCAATCTCTAGGTTCCAGAAAAAAAAATTTCCCCTGCAGTCTCCCAGGGCGCCCCAACTGAGTGATACTATGTATTTGATTACCAATCAGAAGCAAGAATCTGAAGAGGAAAGATTGCAAGTCTGTTCAGTACCCGTACCCTGCTCTTGTCCAAGCAGCTGGCACACTTTAATACCTCCCAGTCTGTGCTTCTGCATCAGATCAAAATGGGTTGTTTTCTGGAGAACTCTTCTGTTAGCAGCTCTGAGGATCCCCTTCCACATTCATGGATCATGCCAGGCCCAACAGCCATGAATTTCTCTAGGAGCAGAATTCCCCTGGTCCTCCAGCTCCCACAATACATGCGTTTTTTGTTTTTGTTTTTGTTTTTTGGTCCTTAGGATCCAGACAACTTACTCTATCCCAGGTTAGATCTGATGTTTCTGTGTTGAGTGTAGAGCTCCTCTGAATCCAAGTGTTTGTGCCAACTGGGAACTGGTGTTCTGTGACTTGCAACTGTTTGGTGGGTGCTGCAGTTGTAGATATTCAGGTGTCCGTTAACATCCACTTTCCCCTTCAAGATGGCACAATCTCCACATCCAAGCTTGTGACACTGAGAGAAAAACCCAGAAGCAGTCGGTGCTGCCCAGTCAGGGGAGCCCCATCCAATAGTCCCCACCTTCTCCTGGAGTATATCGATCCCTTAACTTGGCACCATCAAAAACTCCCAGTTTGACCCTCAGCTGTTCTCTGTCTGATCAGGTACAAGGCTTGGGATACTATTGTCAATTCTGCTACAATTTTTTCACAGCTCTTTGAACATCTTTTTCTCAGTGAGGAAGTGTCCTTGAGACATTAAGGCCATATGAATATGTATTCCCTACTGTCTCAGGCACCTCTCTAAATATTTCACTAATCTTGCATTGTGAATTCTCAATATTTACTTAATTTTTGTCCAGGGATTCAAGCTCATTCCTCATTCAAGTGTTTATACAGCGTATTGCCAAATATACCAGCTCACTCAATGTAAATTATTACTACTATGTACACGAGCTTGACTATTATTTTGATATCTGAGTTTTGAATACTTTTCAACTGTTACATCAGGTCTAGGAGTATTGATTTTGAATATGTTTCTACTGTTACATCAGCTCTATGCAAATGTTTTACCCACTTTCTTCCTAAAAGGGCAACTCTTTGGGATGGAATTATAAAAGAAAACAGTATTCCACTCACATGACTTCTCTGAACACAATTTTTCAGTGTCTAAACACTGTCCTGAAGAAACTAAGACTCTATGAACAGGTATTTCTAATGTAACAGGCACCTTCCTAAATACTTCCCTAGTCTTTCTTTGAGAATTCTCAGTGTTGGATTGAATTTTATCCAGTGATTCAAGGTCATTCATTGTGAATTCCAACTATTTATACAGGAATTTCCATGTATGCCAGCTCTTCAAATGTGAATTATTTCTAATTTAAACACTATCCTACATATCACAGCACTTTGTATACAAATTCTTGATATTTTAACACTACACTACAGATATTAAGATTTCTGCAATGAATTCCAAGTATTTCAACTACATTCCTCAATATTTCCCGGATCTGATTATTTTCAGTTCTGAGAGTTTTCACATTTTCAAATAGATATGTAGGCCATATGAAAATGATATTTCAGGTTTTTAAACAACCTCCTTTTCCAATACACCAAAACATTCAGATTGAACTATACATGTAGCGAATATTCAACTCAGTTCTCTGATCTTGAAACACCATATTACAGTGATGGATCAATATCCTTCACATATTAAGGCTCTGAGAACATGTCTTTCCTACTGTTTCTTGCATTTACCTAAATATTTCCTTCGTCTTTCAAGGCAAATTCTCAGTGAATTATTCACTTTCATCCTGGATTCCAGCTCATTCGTTGTCAGTTACGGATAATTGCTGCACAAATGTAAATTATATCAAGTTTAGAGACATTCACAGCCCTTTTATACAAATTCTTACTGTTTTAAAAGTACACTAGATAATTAAAAAATTTCTACAAATATATTTCTCTTTTTCAGATGTATTCCCAGACATTTCTGTGGTCTGTTATTCTTCAAACACTTATCACATTTATATACAGGTGTGTCATCCCTAAGAAACTGATATTTTAAGTATTGAATCTACCTTCTTCCCACATTACTGACACATTCAGACTGAATTAAACATGTAGCCAGAATCCAATTCAGTTCTCTGCTCTTGGAACCTGATATTCCAGTAATGGATGAGTGTCCTGCAGATATTATGGATCCATAAAAATATATTTCCTGCTCTCCCAAGCATTTACCTAAATATTTCATTAGTCTTTCATTGCCAATTATCAGTGAATGATTCACTTTGTTCCTCGGATTCCAGCTCATGCATTGTCAATTTTGAGTGTTTATACGTTGGTTTTCCACATATACCCAATGTAAATTATTTCTAGTTTAAAGATTTTCACAGCTTATCTATAAAAATTCTTACTACTTTCACATTCCACTCCACTAGAAATTAAGGTTACAAAAAGGTGTTTCTTTCTTCCACACATATTGCTGTCAATTCTGTCCTCTGTTTCTCCTATTTCTGAAAGTTTTCAGTTTCATACAAGTTTGTGAGCCGTAAAGAAATGACATATTAAGTATTTCCCCAACCTCTTTTTTAATATCTAAACACTTTCACACTGAATTATACATGTATCCAATAACTCATTATGTTCTCTGCTCTTGGAACATGTATCCTGGTAATACATCACAGTGCTTCAAAGAAAATGGCTCTATAAAAATGACTTTCCTACTCATCCTAAATTTAACCAATTAAAAGATTTGTCTTTCATTGCATATTCTGAGTGAATGGTTCACTTTTTCTCCTGTGAATGCAGGGCATTCTTTGTCAATTTACACTGTTTATCCAGTTGTTTCCTTACAAATCCACTGCACAAATCTAACTATTTTCAGGAAAGAGTATATTGTAACATTCACAGCTGTTTAAAAAATTCTTAGTATTTTCACTAAACAATAGATATTAAGGTTCCACAAGGTATTTATGTGTTTCATACTGATTTCTGCCATCTGTTTGTCTTCTTTCTGAGTGTTCACAGTTTCATAGGGAAGTTAACCATAAGGAAATGATACTTCAAGTACTTAATCAATGATCTCTCCAATACACCAAAACATTCATATTGAATAATACATGTATCCAACTCACACCTCTACCTTTGGAACGCCATATTGCAGTGATGGATCAGAGTACTTCAGATATCAAGGTTCAGAGAACATGTGTTTCCTACTGTTTCTGGCAATTATCTAAATATATCCTCATTGTTTCATTGCGTATTATCAGTGAGTGATTCACCTTTGTCCTGTGTTTGCATGTCTTTTGGCAATGGTGAGTGTTTATATAGCATTGTTACTTATATACCCTATGAAGAAATGTAAATTATTTCTAGTTTGAACTCTCACACCTTTCCTATGCAAATTTTAGTACTTTTACATTCCACTCCACTAGACATTAAGGTTACACAAACATATTTCTTTGTTTCACACATATTCCTATACCTTTGTGTCTTCTATTGGCCTGACTTCTGAAGGTATTCAATTTGTCACAGGTAATTAAGCTCTAAGGAAATGATTTTTTTCAATAAACAAATACTTTTAGACTGAATCATACATGTAACCAAATACCCCATATGTTCTCTGCCATGGGAACACATTAACGCAGTGATGCATCAGTATGATTCAACTAAAAGGGCTCTATACACACATCTTTCCACCTCTTTCCTCAATTTCACAAATATAAGCTTTGTCCTTCATTGCATATTCAGAGTAAATGACGGTCCTGTGAATGCAGTCCATTATTTGTCAATTCACAGTGGTTATCCAGTTTCTTCCTTATATGACCACTCCACAACTGGGAAGTATTTTCAGGATAAAGAAAATCCTATCATTCCCTACTCTAGATTAAAAAATTCTTAGTACTTTCACTATGCACTAGTTATGAGGTTTCCACAAAGGGACTCCTGTGTATCATACGGATTTCTGTCGAATGTTTCTCTTCTTCCTGAGAGTGTTCACAGTTTCCTAGGTGAGAGAACCTTACGGAAATAGTTTAAGTACTAAATCAATGATCTCTCCAATACACCAACACATTCAGATTGAATTACAAGAGTATCTAATATCCTACTAACATATTTATCCTTGGAACATCCTATCAGAGAACTTCAGATATGTATTTCCTAGTTGCTGGCATTCACCTATATATTTCCTGAGAATTATCAGTGAGTGATGCATCTTTGTTCTGTGTTTTCACATCATTCTTCTCAATTGCTAGAGTTTGTTTGACATTATAACCAATGAACAAATGTAAATTATTTCTAGTTTAAAAACTGTCACACCTTTTCTATACAAATTCTTAGTACATTTTCACTCCACTCCACTAGATATTAAGGTTACACAAAAGTATTTCTGTGTCTCACACATATTCCTGTACGTTGGTGTCTTCTATTGGTCTGACTTCTGAAAGTATTCAGTGTGTCACGGGTAATTAACCTCTAAGGAAATGACTTTTTAAGTATTTTCCCCACCTTTTTTTCAATACACAAAAACTTTCAGACTGAATCATGCATGTAGCCAAATAGTCCATTATGTTCTCTGCCCTGGGAACACATTAACCCAGCGATGACGCATAAGTATGCTTCACCTAAAACGGCTCTATACACACATCTTTCCACCTCTTTCATCAATTTCACTAATTTAAGCTTTGTCCTTCATTGCATATTCAGAGTAAATGATTCACGTTTGTTCCTGAGAATGCAGTCCATTATTTGTCACTTCACAGTGTTTATCCAGTTACATCCTTATTTGTCCACTAAACAACTGGGAAGTATTTTCACGTAAAAAATGTCCTAACTTTAAGAGCTCTTGTTTAAAGCGTAGTATTTTCACTAAACACTAGATACTAGTTTTCCACAAAGGTATTTCTGTGTTTGATACAGATGTCTGTCATCTGTTTCTCTTCTTCCTTAGAGTGTTTAGTTTCCTAGGGGAGTGAACTTTAAGGAAATTATACTTTAAGTACTTAATCAATGATCTCTCCAATACATCAACACATTCAGATTGAATTATAACAGTATCTAATATCCTACTAACATATCTATCCTTGGAACATCCTATTGCACTGAGGGATGAGAACTTCAGATATGTATTTCCTACTTGCTGGCATTCACCTATATATATCCTGCGAATTATCAGTGAATGATTCATCTTTGTTCTGTGTTTTCACCTCCTTCTTCTCAATTGCTAGTGTTTGTTTGACATTATAACCAATGAACAAATGTAACTTATTTCTAGTTTAAAAACTGTCACAGCTTTTCTATGCAAATTCTTAGTACACTTTCACTCCACTCCACTAGATATTCAGGTTACACAAAGTATTTCTGTGTCTCACACATATTCCTGTACGTTGGTGTCTTCTATTGGTCTGACTTCTGAAAGTATTCAGTGTGTCACAGGTAATTAAGCTCCAAGGAAATGACTTTTTAAGGATTTTCCCACCTTTTTTACAATACACCAACACTTTCAGACTGAATCATGTATGTAGGCAAATACCCCATTATGTTCTCTGCCCTTGGAACACATTAACCCAGTGATGACGCATAAGTATGCTTCACCTAAAACGGCTCTATACACACGTCTTTCCACCTCTTTCTTTAATTTCACTAATTTAAGCTTTGTCCTTCATTGGATAATCAGAGTAAATGACGGTCCTGTGAATGCAGTCCATTATTTGTCAATTCACAGTGGTTTTGCAGTTTCTTCCTTATATGACCACTCCACAACTGAGAAGTATATTCAGGATAAAGAAAATCCTATCATTCCCTACTCTTGTTTAAAAAATTCTTAGTACTTTCACTAAGCACTAGTTAGGAGGTTTCCACGAAGGGACTCCTGTGTATGATAAGGATTTCTGTCGAATGTTTCTCTTCTTCCTGAGAGTGTTCACAGTTTCCTAGGTGAGAGAACCTTACGGAAATAGTTTAAGTTACTAAATCAATGATCTCTCCAATACACCAACACATTCAGATTGAATTATAAGAGTATCTAATATCCTACTAACATATATATCCTTGGAACATCCTATCAGAGAACTTCAGATACGTATTTCCTAGTTGCTGGCATTCACCTATATATTTCCTGCGAATTATCAGTGAATGATGCATCTTTGTTCTGTGTTTTCACCTCATTCTTCTCAATTGCTAGTGTTTGTTTGACATTATAACCAATGAACAAATGTAAATTATTTCTAGCTTAAAAACTGTCACAGCTTTTCTACACAAATTCTTAGTACATTTTCACTCCACTCCACTAGATATTTAGGTTACACAAAAGTATTTCTGTGTCTCATATGCCTGTACGTTTGTGTCTTCGATTGGTCTGACTTTTGAAAGTATTCAGAGTGTCACAGGTAATTAACCTCTAAGGAAATGACTTTTTAAGTATTTTCCCTACCTTTTTTTCAATACACCAACACTTTCAGACTGAATCACACATGTAGCCAAATACCCCATTATGTTCTCTGCCCTTGGAACACATTAACCCAGCGATGATGCCTCAGTATGCTTCACTTAAAACGGCTCTATATACACATCTTTCCACCTTTCTCCTAAATTTCTCTAACTTAAGCTTTGTCCTTCATTGCATATTCAGAGTAAATGATTCACGATTGTTCCTGAGAATGCAGTCCATTATTT
>PVJN01013894.1:0-47855 GCA_004026805.1 Lasiurus borealis | reverse complement strand
TTGGCTAAACAGCAGGATTTTTCTGAATAATAATTGGTCGTGGCCTTTTATTCCACCAGTCAGAGTTAATCATCCTCGGAATCTGAAATTAACCATAATGGATTCAAGGCGTAGAGTGCAGCCATTCAAAAATTCATCTTTGGAGGAAGAAAACTTTCCACTGGTCTTTGCTCTTTGTTGTTTCTCACCAATGTTATTACTGTTGTTGTCATTATTATTATTGGGAAGGCTTAAGAAAAGGATGAGAATTTAGAAATGGCATATAGGACTCATGAGCATGATATACGTAAAATAGGCATCTGAACTAGCCTATTATTTATGAGAAGTAAAGATATTTGAAATGGCCATTAGAACCAGTAGTCTTTTTTTCCCCTCTCAAATTAACTTTACAGGACATTTCATCATTTGAATGGATTTTACTATGTTAAATTATTTTCCATAGATTCATGTTTTACTACACACCCAGAAATTTCAAGATGCTTCTGATGTATCGTATTAGGAGGGAAAATGAATGGGGTGTCAAGGATCAGCGAGCTGTCTCCATGCCTACGCAGGATGTGAGTGTGTGTACACAGACACGTGGTACTCGTGTGCATGTGCACAAACCCACAAGGTGGACCCCAGAAAGAAAATAATTACATCACAGAATACATCTGGCTTTCTTTCACAGGCAATTATGTTAGATCTGGGAGTGGGTAGGTTTTTAAAATGTCGTATTGTGATTATTCATCAGCAGAGAGGTTTTCTGATCCATGAAGAGTTACCACTTAAAATTCTGCTAAGGATAGAGCCAAACTTCAGGAAATTCACCAAACTGTAGTTTCCTTGAACACTTCCTGTTTTTAGTGACCCTCTCTTCCATACCTTCTTTCTGCACTTCCCTAGTCCCAAAATCTCCTATCTTACTGGTCATCGTTATTGTTAATAATCTTCACACATTAAGTGTGGCCTCTCCCAAGGATAGTGACATTAAAAATTAAACATTGAATCTCAAATGGAAGAATTTTTAAAACATGTAAAGAATAGTTTTTTAAAAGGTGAATTAAAGGAGAAAAGGACATTTTTAAAATTCCCATTAAATTATACCTCCTGGGTAGCCATGAGCTTCACCACCTACTATGAGAAAGATGCAGTCAGTCCAATGAAATGAAGTTAAATGATTGGATTTGGAAATGAAAAGTAGCTACGTGGGCAGTTATTGGATAAAGCTCATCAGGGAAATGACACTGCCCATCCTAAGTCACATCCTTACTCTTCTCTCTTTTAGGTTCTCCATGGGAAATAAATGTATATATGAGATAGGTGCTAAGCTGAGCTTTGGAAAGGCAAGAACACAGTAGTGCGAACACAGTACTTCATTTATTCACCAACTATATATTATGCTCCTTGTGAATACCGAAGTCTCTAGGAGGTACTGCGAGGAAAGAGCAACAAATGAGACTCTATTCCCATTCTCTGGGCACTTACCGGCTCTGAGGTGAAATAAAATACTTATAAAACCTCTATGAGAATGCCACTATTGAGTGGCACCTCAATAAAAGTCTGGAGGTGGCAACAGTCACTGGACTATCATGGGAGGTGTCCTGTTGTGTATGGTATTGGAACTGCTGTGCTCCGGTGATGCATGGAAGGCTGGTGGCTGGGAGGTGAGCATTCCAGGGCGAGAGAGGATGGCCAGAACGAAAGCTAAAGGCACAGAAGTACGTAATTGATGTGTCCTGAGAATGATCAGCGCTTGTTAGGGTCCGGGTTCACATCCAGGAGTTGTGAGTAGAGATAAAACCGGAAAGTATCTCGAGGCTAGATTTGAAGCAAGAGTCACTTAAGTGTCAGCCTAAGATGCTTGGACATTTGTGTGGATGGCATTAAAGCATCATTTCAGATTCTTAAGCAGAAAGATATTGATCGGATTCAAGCTGCAGGGAAATTTAATGAGTCTGGGTGAGGAGTAGGAAGAAGATATTTTAGAAGTTTTTTTTTATCACTTGGAGAGATGTATTTACGTTAAGTCTCTGTTGAATGAAGCTTTTCTTTTTATTTGATGTCTGGGGGTAGAGAAGAGGTATTTCCTTTTTGATGTTGGTTTTGAGGTACTGTTAGCCTTGGGCAGACAGCCCCCCCGTCACCTCCCACTCCTGGGGAAAACATCAGATTCATGGCTTAGCAATTGGGTAGGAGAATCATTAGAAAAATGCAACTGGTCAGGCTGAAGCACCAAAGACACAGCCCATTTGATTTCTTAAGTTTTAACAGGAGTTTTGTGAAGAGGGAAGAAGTGATCAATATCATTGTCCAGTGCTCAGTAAGTTATGACCAATCTGCCAATGAGCGTTGCTGCTCACGGCCCATGAGTGCTGGTGTTCGATACTAACAAGAAAATGGCTTTCACACTGTGTGGCAGAAAACCTTCACAGGATTGTGTCTGAAGCGCAGAGCTCAAGAAGCACACCTTGACCTGGGTTCCTAGTGGCCTCTTCTGACCCTGGTAGAGGGTATGATATGTGCACTAGTAGTTCAGGTTTAAAGTGTGAATAAAAATGGAAAATGAGTCCTTCTGTGGTTCCCCTTCACCCTGCCTTGCTCTTGACCATGGAACGATTGAGCAGATTTGTCTTATGGTGTGGCTCTATCCTAGAAACTATTCAAAATGATTTTTTTCCCCTTTCTCCTTTATCGTTTATAAGCTCCATGAGGACAAAAAACACGGTATCCTTTGTACTCTCAGAAGAGTGTGCATTAATACTCAGCACTGGGTTCTTCCTGGGACAAAAGAGCAGCTCTGTGTGAACGATGGTGCTGCATAGCAAAATGCTCCAAAACATAATGGCTTACCGCAATAATAATAATTTAATATCTCTCCGTTTCAGAAGGTCATAAATTCAGGAGCAGCATGGCTAGGCTCTTCTGGCTTGGGGTCTCTCATGAATTTTCAGTGGAATGTCGGGACGGGCTACTATCTTCTGAAGATGTGAGTAGAGCCAGGAGGCACACAAGCGAGGTGACTCACTCCCATGGCCGGCAAGGTGGTGTTGGCTGCTGTTGAGCATCTTCGTTTCTTCACCACAAAGGTCTCTCCACAGGGCTGCTTGAGTGTCCTCACAGCATTGTGATTGACTCCCCTCAGAGTGAGGGAGGTACCGAGCTGGAAGCTCTTATGGCCCAGTCTTGGAAGTCACACATCATGGCTTCTGATCTACTCTATGGATCTCACAGAACAGCGGGATTAGATAGGGTGTTACTCCAGGAGGTAAAGGTCATTAGGAGGCTTCTTGGAGGCTACCTACCACAGAAGTGCTATATCTTGTACCTCATCAGTGGAGTGTGAGGTTCTAGTCTAGCATTCAAAAGATAAATTGCCTTGTTTCTGCTCAAATATTCTGGGGAAATTTTTACTCCTGTGCTGAAGTTGAGCGGTGTTCACTAGAGCACTGCTTTAATCTGACAGTCTGGAATAATGGTTGATAGTGGACCGAATTATTATAAGCATACACATAAAAGTAGTAAACTTTTTTATTTTACCTGAAAACATAAATGCATGTTCATGTACCAATTCTTTTGTATGGAACCAATAATTTTTCTTTGAACAAGGGTCTTCTAATTAAAGTTATACATCATTTTCCCCCAAAACCATTCCCAGAATACATAATTCACATTATCTAGTTTTATTTTTTTATAAGTAAAACAAGATCCTGAAATGTATTTTTAAGCAACCTGAATGCAGAGTTCATCAAGACCTTTATGATCTTGGCTAATTTCTTAGAGTTGTCTCACTCACACTCAATTCATCACCGGTTCTTTTTTTTTCAACTTCTCATATTGACTTGTTCCAAAGCAATCAACTTGGTTTTTATCAAAACAACAACTCTCATATTTAACAGTTCATATTTAACAGTTTTGCATAATATTTAAATAAATTACATAATTTTACTAAAACTAGCATTAAAAGGTTTAGGAACAGACACAATTGAATCTTGGGAAGTATACAGCATAACAAATAGGAGTGGAGTACAATGAGCTCCTATAGCCGTGAAGGTTCATCAGGATGCCTTGAACATAGGTTGTACAGCATCAATTATGTGGTCATGGACTAAGACAATGTTTGTAGTTAATATTTTAATTTACTTGAATTTCCTTAAAAGTATGCTTTGGAATGACTAATCTTTGTGCTCCTTCCTCAAAAATCAAATCTGTGCAAATAATTAAACTTCCCATGCAGTTGATCATTGTCATAGATGTCAATTAACCCTCAATTATCTCCTAACCAAGCATGTAGAAAAGACCTGATTAAAAATAAATAAATAAAACTCAAGGAATGGGAATATGAATGCTTAAAAATTACTTATGTCTGATCCCAAATGTTAAGGTGACAATGCAGATCAGCTTTTAATTCAATGGTGAATAGTAATACCTAGGCAATAAGTGTATCAACACCAGGCTCAATAATCAGGGCAGGCTTTGTAGGGGAAAGAGTCTTGACTTTGTCCTTAAATAGGATATGAAATATCCATTCAGATAAGAGGTTATATCTAAAGAGTGAGAATAAGTGGGGACGATAAGAGTGTTCATGGAGGCAGCAAGGAGAACATGAAAAGAACCTGAAAATGTGATCTCTCAGGGAAGATATGGTCAAAGAAACCTAAGGGTTTTGATTCACTGTTGGAAATAGAGAGTTATGGCAAGTTTCTGAGCAAGGGAATAGCGTGACCAATGGAGTAGTTGAGGAGTAGCAGACTGGCAAGAAGACATTGGGTAGATTCAAGTGGGAAGAAGCTAGAACCAGGGTCAGTTTGCAGGGGTTATTAGAGTGAATTAGGAATAATGGGTAGGAAAGTCCAAACAATTGTAGTTTTTTGGGTACAGACATTTCATTAGGAGAAAATAATTGAATTCGTGAGCCCTACAAGCAAGGTGATAAGTAGAAGAAATTAAAGTTTGAGTCTAGGGAGATATGAGAAATCATTGGTGCTAGTTGGTACCATTGTTACAGTATGAAATTTTGGGAAGGGGAGCCAGTGTGAGTAAGACAATGATGAAATAAGATTGAGGCTGAATTGGAAATGACAGTTGCAGTGGGAAGAGGGATGGTTGAAGGTGGAAGACACAGGAGGTCTGGACCCAGGGAGGAGAAACAGAAACCAAGGGGTAGATTCAGGAATTATTCACAGAAAAGCTTGTCAGAGACCCCAAAAGTGGGCAGGTCAAACCTCCAGGGAAGGTCCTGCAGGAAGAGGGAAAACTAATGTCAAAACTGAGCTTTAGCCAAAACCCCTGCTCCATCCACTGAGCCAGGGCTTTTCGTGCCAGAAGCAGGGGCTAGAGGTGCTGCTCTCTATGATCTCACAGCCTAAGCTTCCTGCTTTTCATTCTTCATTCTCTCCCTTTGGGAGTTTTGTCCTCTGTCTTTCCTTTTGGGGCCTCCATTTAGACAATAGGCAGTTAGACTCTGTAAAAGCATGTGCATAGGTTCAATCCAATTTTATTTTACTGTTATGTGTAGACTGATTCTGGTCCCTGCACCCCGCCCCCTCCTCAAGCCTCTCATTTCTGCCCTTTCTTTCCTCTCCCCTCCTAACTTTTCTACTGATTCTATTACCTTAAATTTCTCCCTTGTTAAGGATGGGAAGCCCTCCATTAGGACCCACACTCCATTATGTCACACATCATTTAAATTTCTTTATCATTTTCCCACTGGGAAAAGCAGTAATTGATGGTATTTCCATTTATCTTCACTTTCTATGCTCCATCTGGGGAAAAGATGAGGCTTTCAAATAGCTCATTATTTATTTTTCACCAGGCTCAAGTTGAATTCCAGCACCATCCTTATAGGAACCTAGACTTCCCACTATCCCATAATGTTTTATGAGCAGTTTTACAATCCAGACGCTGTATTATCATGTCCTTCTGAAGGATGGTTATGTGAACTGTCAGCAAACAGGAGCTGAAAGACAGGGTAGTCTGCCCCTGCCTGGCGGTTGCTTCGCAGTCCACCCTGGTGAGAGCCCTTTGCTCTGGGGTGCTGGGTGGAGGGGCCTCTGCAGTGGGTCAGGGTGACCACTCCCGTCTAAAATGCTTTCAACCCAGGCTGGTCTGGCTCCGTGGTTAGAGCATGAGTTGCAGACTGAGGGGTCCCAGGTTTGATTCCTGATCAAGGGCATGGAACTTGGTTGCAGGCTCAATCCCTGGCCCTGGTTGGGCATGTGAAGGAGGTAACAAATCAATATGTCTCTCTCACATCAATATTTCTCTTTCTCTCTCTCTCTCTCTCTCTCTCTCTCTCTCTCTTCCCTCCCTCCCTCTCTTCTACTCTCTCTAAAAATCAATAGAAAAAAATATCCTCAGTTGATGATTTAAAAATAAATAAATAAAAGGCTCTCAAGTTCAATGACAGTGTGCGTAAGCTGAGATGCTACCATGGAACATTCTCACTGCAGAATTCCTTAGTGAGCATCTGGGCTTTCCCATCTATTTTATGGATGAAGAAACTGGAAACTGGGGGACCAGGATCAGGACACACATACAGTGACAAGCTCAGGACTGACAATAAAAAAAAACTTATTAAACAAATTGTTTTGCTAAATACTTCACAAATATAACATCCAGCGGGTTTATTCAACTGTCCTCAGTAGAAAGGGAAACCCACAGATGAGGACATGCAGCAGTTCGAACTCACTGTTTTATGTTGAGAAAACAAAGTGAGCAGAAGGCCTCGAGATTGGCCTGCTTCGCCTCATCCCCAGAGTTGGGGCTCAAGTGATACACTTTTGATTTACCTTGTCAGACTGCATCATTTCACTCGAGATTTATGGAGTTGAGGTGGAGGTTTTTTGTATTCCTCATTCAACTTCCTTTTGCTCTTCTACAAGAGAGAGAAACAACTGGAGCTGGGTGGGATAGTTTCTCCCCATTATTTTGGGAACATGCGAACCAAGGCCATTCTTGGCGCTGGCTTTCAGAGCTATGCCTGAGATGGGTACAGGGAGTGAGGACACAGACTTACAGATTTCACAGGGCAGCATCAATTAGGAGTCTGCACCCTGGGCAGATGGGATTTCCTGTAATAAAATGGGGTGGAGAAGTACAATGTTTAAAAGGCCTGAGATGACATGCAATAACAAGAATACTGGACTTGCACACAGGTTCTGGTTCTGACTTTGCAGCCAAATAGCTGCATCACCTTTCTGAGTCTCCGTATTCTCACCTAAATGATAAGGGAGATGGTTTTGTAGGTGCAGAGAGCCTGTCCAGCTCTAACATTCCAGGATTCTATGGAGACTTTGCATCCAGGCGATGGTGAGCGGTGATTGCAAGGAGCATGGGCTGGAAGGGGAATGCAAAGTGAAGACTAATGGAAAACACATGGTGTGGATGACTAGAGGCAGGAAGCTACGGGGTAGGATCAGGGGCCCAGGGGCTCCCATAAAGGCTTTCCTTCTCCAGGGGAAGACTGTTTCCACACTCACAGCTGAGCACAGGCATGACGAGTTGAACACCCGTAATTTACTTTTTTCATTGCTCATCAGAGAAGAGCAATTCGTAATCATCTCTGTTGACTTTCAAAACACCCCTTTGAAGCGAACAGATTCTATTATCCTGAGTTTACAAATGAGATAGCTGAAACTCCAGGAAGGTAGGAGACTGCTCAGGATTTATTGTTTATGGGCTGACTTGGAGAAGACCCAACATTTTCTAGGTCCTATTCACTTTCCTTTCTCAACTCAGTTTGTTATAGCAACCGCTTGTGTTTTTGTAGAATCTCTTACTTTTAAAGTGTGTTAAAAAATATGATTACCTCACTTTTATCCTACCAGGAGCCTGTCAATTGGAGGTCCTAAGGGCTATTTTTTCTTGTTTTAGAGATGAGAAAAACAGACCCAAAGAAATTAAGTGATTCTTTCTGTGTTTTCCTTTTTTCCTTTTATTGATTTATTTGTTATTATTATTTTTAAAAGAGAGGAGAAGAAAGAGGAATAGAGAGATAGAAATATTGTTAAAAAAGGAGCATCATCTATCGGCTGCCTCCTGCATGCCCCCCCTATTGGGAATCAAGCCCACAACCTGGATATGTGCCCCAACTGGGAATCAAAGTAGTGACCTCTTAATTCCTAGCTTGAAGCTCAAAGCCTGGGCTTGATTTGTTGAAATAGTCAAAGCGTGTACCAATGCTTTGCAACCTCTCAATGCTGTCTTTTCTCTACCTTCTCAACACCATGATACCATTATTTCCTCCATCCTAGATCTGTATCCCTGGTTCAGTCCCTGCTAATCCTCACTGTTGGATTGTCAGTGCATCAATGGAATAAGCTATAGAAGAACAGAGGATAGATGGCCAACCTGTACAGATGGCTGGAGGAGAGATATCTGCCTGGGGAAAGGGCACTTAGATTCTCTCCATCTTTAAGAACAAACAAAATATACTCACTGAAAGGTATTACAGTTACCTTCTAATTATGTGGCTTCTTCTTGAATATGGTTCTTCAGTCATACCCTCAAATATATTAAGTTGTTCAGAACTTTCCAGTTGACAAGCATTAACTTTCAACCAATCCTCAAAGAGGTTTCCACATTTCCCTTCAAGTCTTTCCTGTAGGTAGGTAACATAGCCATGGTGTATTTTTTTTTTAATTGGGAAAGAAAGATTTTATCAGTCTGAAAAACTGTGCTACCCCTGTACTTTATAAATGGTGCTTCTTGTCTATTATCAGGATGTACTTTGAGCCTCTAGAAGTGGAGTCAAGTTCGCACTCCCTTGTGTGCAAGATTTGTGATTACAAGAGGGCACATCCCTGGGAACATAGAGCAGTCTGTGTCTAGAAAGTGAATCAAGTAAACTCTCCTTCTTAGCACCACCTCCTTGATGACCCTTTCTATCCCACAGCAATCCAGCACTTAAGATCCAGCTCAAGTCCCGCCCCTCCTCTGATCCTTGGTGGACCACCCCATTCCTCTTGGACCTCTCCTTTTCCTGTGCTACCACAGCCATCTTCCTGTCATTCACTGAGAGCCACTCATCATAATTATCCTCCGATTGCTCGCTGACTTTAAGCATGACTTTTGCACTGGAGTTTAGGCTCCCTGAAGGCAGATGACATACTTTTAACCTCTACACTAGCTAGTCGCATGGAATATGTTCATTGATTTAAAAATGACTTCCAACTGGAACACACACTAATTTTGCCCTGGCAACACAGACCAGAGCTGACTCAATGAGCATGTATATACTCCGTGGAATAACAGCCCTTGAACAAGATTGAACATTTTCTAAGGAAAAGCATTGTGCTGTCCCAGGGTCCTGGCTCGGTCACAGGGAACTAGCATTGGTCACACATGCCTGTGTGAGGAAGCCCTTTCTTTGCTGATTCTGGACCACCCATCACAACAGCAGGAAATCTATCCATCTGCTATCCTCCCTCCGGGAATGACTGCATTGCAACCATCTCCTTCACCTAGTAAGATGCCAAATGTATTTCATTCTTCAACACAGAGTAGAAGAAATATTAGTATTGGCTGAGTTGAGACTGTGGGTCATTTTACCCAGCTGAGAGTGACCGAGTTATTCCAAAATACCTACTGAGGGCCATAAGTAGCATGGAAATGGATACCCCTCCCCAGTCACTGGAAGAGTGTGAAAGGGATTCTTTACATTTGTCATGGGGAAAACAAACCCCTGAGCTGACATTCACTTCATTTTTCTTCATGGTAAAAGCTATTGACTTCTCCTATTAGTGGGATTAGAAAAAACAGCACTGGCCTGGAAATCAGGAGGCCTGACTTCTCACCCTGGCTTATGCCCAAGACCTCCTTCCCCTGATTCTTTCCATGAGACCACACCACTTTCACACCTGCCTGTCACTGAGTACCAAGTGATGGGTTCATTTTGGTGGCATGTTTCCTCAAAGACCACCCAGAAGTTCCTGCTGACATACATACTTTCTACTTAACATTATTGGCATCAGGGAGACCAATCTCCGAGGTACACGGTGTGTGTGCAGAAAGGTATCAAAGTTCCATCTAGAAAGCCTGGGAACCAAGTTCTCTCTACCTCAGCCACTAATCCACGTGTGACCAGGAAAGCTTCTTAAGTCTCTGGGCTTATTTCTCTGGATGTAGGTTGAAAAGAGTAATAATGATAACCGCTACCCAAGATTTCCTCTGGGGCTCTTGTGAGAATTAAAGGGGATTAGAAATATGACCATATTTTGGAAGCAAAACGATGTGGAGAACCAGATGTTTGTCAGAGAACCATCACGTGTGTAGTCAGGAGGGCAGTCCAGGCAGGAGAAGCAGCATCTGGTTCTAGCTTGGCCAAGAGCTAAGTGACCTTAGGCAAACCATAAGATCTATCTGGGCCTTACTTTTCTCATCTGTCAAATGGGGATGAAACTAACTGCCCTATCTTTCAAACAAGGAGGCAGTAAAGATCTGAAATAATGTGTATGAAAGAGCATTGACAAGTATATAACAGTGTTTTCAATAAAGAAAGAGTTCCCTGTTTTTAGCAAGTCTATCTGGATTGAAGTCCATTCATTCAGTGTAAGAAACTCATCCTCTTTAAGAGGGAATCCCAGAGGAAGAGATATGTAAATTACCCAGTTACTATCCTTGCATTACTTCTGGAAGATGTGTCATTCAATAGAAGCATCAGCCTGGGAATTAAAGATACAAGATAGACATTTATAAGGAAAACTCACAACACAGCCAGTCCCTTGGGGTAACATATATCTTAGCAGTATTATATCCAACTCAAATAAAACAACACCTTTCAAGGGCACAGTGTAACTTCTTTGGATTGTTGGATAGAAATGATCCATGTTTAAGAAGCTATAAAATGGCAACCGCAGACCATAACTTTAACATAAAAAACCTGCTTTGCAGAACTGTAACTGCAGAAATCGTACACAATATTGGATGTGTGGAGGAGAGATGGTGCTAACATGAATATAAAGCAGAAAACAGCCCTGTTTGGGTGCCACTGTATCACAGGAGAGAGAGATTCCTGAGGGCTGGGCAGGTAGCCATCCCTATGAGCTGAAGGTCGTGAGGGTCCCCATGGCACATGGTACCTAAGTTGGTCCTGAAACATGTGTTATAATGGAAAGAGCAGAGGGGAAGGGAAATATACCGAGGTGACACGGGGGAGTCTAGGTAGGGAGGGAGAAGAAAAGAATAGCACTTTTAATGGCAGAATGAGCCGGTCTCTCAGACTGCACTTACCAATCCCTCAGATTGCCCTCCCTCACCACCCCAAATCGAAAGAAAAAATACTAAAAAAAAAACAAAAACTTCCATTTCTGTTTAATAAATACAAGACACATACAAGTTCAACTTCTCTGGAGTCATTTAGGATGGTGACTGGTGGTACTTGATGAATAGGGTTCATCTTTGGCAATGAACTGGTGATGACCGGTGGTTCCTCCCAACTTGTCCCTTCCTGTTGGTTCTAGATTTCTGAGATGAGATGGGCACCTGCTGCCCTCATGGGAGGAATCCACATCCTTTTCCTGCAAGCACCGACACTATCCCTCACAGGACCTGATGGATAAAAGGACTGAGTAGCAGATGCGTACTGAACAGAGATGAGAGAATCCAGGACCCAAAGGCAAAATTTGCTCTTTTAGATATTTGGAGAAACAATTTCCCTGGCTATGATTGCAGTTATTTAATGGAGGACAAGGACAAAGATATTAGAGTTCTGAACTTATTGTCATGAAGAGATGTTCACCATGTATCATTAAATTTAAAATCCCTTATAAAATAAAATATACAGTATGTTTTGCTTTTTTAGAGAAAAACATACACTTATTAGATGAATAAGCCCAAAATTTTAAAGGCTAACTCTATCAAACCAGGAGTCTGGGAAGCTCATGTTTCTATCAAGACCTTGCCTGTGACAGCGGGAGGGCCATGGCTAATCTTAGACTAGAATTAACTCATGTATTTCAGCCTCACAAATAGAACCTAATCTGGAAAAAGGCCAGAGGTCAAGGAAGACAGAGTGCTGGAGTTTGATCCTTCAAGGCAAGCTACCTCCTAGGGCAAGTGGAAGTCTCCTTCTGTGGCTCCCCTGGAGTCACTGAGTTCCGGTGGGAGGAACTGCCATTTTAGCCAGGCCTAATTAAGGTCTGATCTTGAAGAACCAGATCCTCTTCCCTCCAGAGGACTTTTTTTTTAATATATTTTATTGATTTTTTACAGAGAGGAAGGGAGAGGGATAGAGAAACATCGATGAGAGAGAGAGACATCGATCAGCCGCCTCCTGCACGCCCCCTACTGGGGATGTGCCTGCAACCAAGGTACATGCCCTTGACCGGAATTGAACCTGGGACCTTTCAGTCACAGGCTAATGCTCTATCCACTGAGCCAAACCGGTTTCGGTTCCAGAAGACTTTTTAGTCACTTACTAAAGAATCAAAGGTGCTCATTGAAAGAAGATCAAATTGCTTTGGGCCCAGTGAATTTTAAGCCTCTAGGAAACTCAGTAATCTGCCTTCATTAACTGGCCATGCTTTCTCCCACTCCTTCATTCGTGTATTTCTCACCGAGCCTCCATTCTCAGAATACTTATATGTTAAGTGATTTGAGTTTAGGATGAGCCTTTCTTTGCAACTTTCTCTCTCTGCAAACGTTTAATCAGTTCACGAAAGTGGAGTTGCAATTTTGCAGAGTCAAACATCATCATTTTTGCAGGTGGAGAAAACAGACTTTGAGAGTTCAATAACTTTCCCCAAATCATAATAGCTGGTTAATAGTAGAACCGAAGCAACAGACAGGTTTCCAAGTTACTAATTCAATATTCTTTCTGCTGTTTTAGTTTAACAGTTGTATTTATTGGGCACTTGCTACAGGGGGTAAGAGAAAAGTGTAAGATGTGGCCCCTACCCTCAAGACTATAAATCAAATTAAATAGACAAAAACTACATGAGAGAGGTACTTGCATAATTAAGTAACACTGACCAAAGGATTTCTGAGAAGAGCTGTGTAGATGGGAGTCACTGGACTGGCTCCCCCTGGGGAAGGCACCTAGAGCACCAGGAAGACAATGAATAGGGAAGCTTCAGAAGGCTGATTGGAAAGTAACTTAACCTGGACACAGAGGACTTGCCCAGGTGGGTGGGCTTCAGATGGTGGTAAGAAGGGATTCACTCACTGCCCACCAAGACAGCGAGATTCAGGGTCAGTGGAGCTGACAGATAGAATGGGCACCCAGAGAGAGTGTGAGCTTTTGCCCAGTGAGAAACCTATTCTACCACTGGGTGGGGGTGACTTTTCAGAAGGCGGAGGAAACAAGGCGTAGGCATGGCATATGAAGGATTTGAAGAAGGATAAAATGAAGGCAGAGCTCTTACATAACCTACTTTAGATCTTTTACCTTGCATTTGGGTTGATAAATGGATAAGGCTTAATATTGACTAGGCACAGGGAATAGCTTTCTACATGATATTATTTGTGCTAAAGCCTGACAATGACAGTAGATGCTCTTCTTATGGGATTTCTAGAGACAGTATATTTTAAAAGAATTAAGAATATACATGCCTTGTACTGGGGGGTGGGAAAGGCTGGGGGGAGGTCAATAGGGGAAAAAAAGGGAGACATATGTACTACTATTTGTAATACTTGAAACTAAACTATATATGTAAATTGACCAGAGAGAGAAAAAAAAAAGAATATACATGCCTAACAAGTGAATGAGTGTATACTGTGTGTGTGTGTGTGTGTGTGTGTGTGTGTGTGTGTGTGTGTGCCATGTCTGATTAGTGAATGAACCCTGGCTCATCACTAACTAGTTCAGTTACCTTGAATAATTTAGTAGACCTCCACGTGCCTTCGTTTCTTTCCATAGTATATTTTATCTTTATAAAGATAATAGCATACCTTGCAGGATTATGAAAAGAAGTAAATAAGATAAAAACAGCTCACATCGTGCCTACCATAGCGTATGTACCCAAATAATAGTTCTCCTTTTCCACTTTCCTGGCTACAATAACCTGGCAAAGAGTAACAGTTGAGGGGAATTAGGCTTGGGAGCCAGAAGGCTGGAGGGTAGGATGCTTCACTGGCACAGTTAGAAACTATTAGAAACTGGAAGTCATTGACAGGCAAGGGAGGAATAATGTGTGTGCCATGTGCTTCAGGGAGAAAAAAAAGAAGCAGTACCCATGGATCAGTGACTATGAATTAGAGCTGATGACCTACCTTCGTCAGTCAGTGTTCAGTGCCCAGGACTGGACTTTGCAAGGGGCCCAGGTAATCAGGTGAGGTGAAGGGTCCTTCAGCAAGAATAAAGGAAAGCAGGACGCTGGGGAGAGGAAGAAACACGCTGCCCTGGGTGGGGCCCTGAGCCCTTGGAGGGCTCTTATTATTCTAACAGAGTCTCTTTTGTCAGGTTGCTTGACAATGGGAGAGAGTACATCTAATAAATGAGTCCACACAACCCCTGATTAATGCAAAGAGGGAGATAAGAACGGAGCACCAAGCTCTGCTGTGGAATATCATTCCCCTCGCAAGACAATGCCTCATTTGACTATTTATCCCTAGTCACTATTTGTTTTTATTCTGAGCAGCCATTAACCTCCTACTATGTCTCCATCTTTTATAATAAAAATAGCAGCGTTAGAAAAGATAACAACACTCCCAGCATGACACCCTCCCCAGGCAGTGTTCTGCGTGGCAACGGGGAGAATGAAAATGACAGCCACTCCTGTGCCAAACGGTGAGACCGCAGAGGCCGGCAAGACCCAGGCGACTGTTTGAATGAAGCTTCCAGGGTCGCTTTGAGGGAGTTACCATTGTGAAGCTCTCCTCCAAGGAGAGTAGCTAGAAGAATAAAGGGGTGATTGGCTAATAAGTGACGCAGAATATTCAGTCACCGATCAGACCCTCATTCAAAATACATAGATTCTTATAAACCAAGAGTTAGCAGGGCACATGCATCCTAATCCATCCTGGAAAATAGCCAATATAATCCAAGAGAAGTCACCAACTCCTGTTTCTGTGCTGCGCCCTAACACACTGGCCTTAACCTTCAATCTTGAATTTGGCTGAGTTGGCTGTGATGTGTTCATGATTCTTCAGTGCTCTTTGCGATGGATTGCATCTACCCAGCATTTTAATCTCCACAGTACAGGGTTTTTTAGGTCCTCAGTACAGCCTGTGGAAGTGTATAATCAATCCTAAAAGGGAATTTGATGACATAGCCTCAATCACCGAGTGTCTGCTGGGTTGACCTTGACCCATCAACTCCAGCCTTAGGCGTAAGAGTTTGCCTAGGATTTTGATTCCCTTATACGCATTAGCAAATCAATCTTTTTGCATATTTCTCAAAGGTCCTCTTTTATCACCACAGTGGATTTTCTAAACCATCTTTCTTCTTCCTCTTCTCCTATCCCCTTCTCATCCTCCTCTCTCTCTCTCTCTCTCTCTCTCTCTCTCTCTCTCTCTCTCTCTCTCAGGATGTACTCCATCAACTTTTCTCTTTTACCTCCTAACAATAAAGATTTATCTCCCATGTATTGTATCCTTCTCAATACAGCTGAGATAAACAACATTTATCAGCCAAAGGACCACAAGCAGGATCATTAACCTAATCAAGCCTGTTTTCCCAGCATACACTGTGTGGCCAGATTATTATGATCTCTGAATGCATATATATATTAGAAGCCCGGTGAATGAATTCATGGGTGGGGTCTAGCCAGCCTGGCCAGGAAGAGGGGACATGGGTGGTTGGCCAGCCTGCCTGCTGGTTGAACTCCTGGTAGAGGGGGAAATTTGCATATTAGCCTTTTATTATATAGGATATACACTGAGTGGCCAGATTATTATGCATTTAGAGATCATAATAATCTGGTCACTCAGTGTATATTTCCCTCTACATGCTGATGTGAGGGTTAAATAAAATAATGCCTTCAAGGTGATTATGTGAGGTCCAGAAGAGAGAGCATGTCAGACATATCTATATATATAAGAGCCTAAAAGACCATTAGACCATTCAACCATTTGACCAGTAGCTATGATAAGCACTGATCACCAGGGAGAAGACACTCAGTGCACAGGCATTGAAACATGAAACAGACTGATGAATCTTAGGGGCAAGGAAGTGGGAGGGAAGGAGGGAAGAGATTAACCAAAGATCTTATATATATCTTAGAGACTCGGTACACATGTCCATGCTGCCGCCACTGGGAGAGGGATCATGTCGTGGGGGTCCATCAGCCTGGCCTGTGGGGATTGGGTCAAAATCAGTAGTCCAACATCCCCCGAGGGATCTTGGATTGCAAGAGAGTGCAGGCCAGGCTGAGGGACCCCACCAGTGCACAAATCCATGCACCAAGCCTTTAGTTCTTTTATAATTAATAAAACTAGAAACCCAGTGCACGAAATAGATGCACTTGGGAGAGGGATTGTCCCTCAGCCCAACCTGCACCTTCTCTATCTGAGACCCTTCAGGGGCTGTCCAATTGCCTGTTTAGGCCTGATCCCTGTGAGATCGGGCCTAAATAGGCAGTCAGACATCCCTTTCACAATCCCGGATTGCTGGCTCCCAACTGCTCGCCTGCCTGCTTGATTTCTCTTAACTGCTTCTGCCTGCCAGCCTGATCACTCCCCTAACCATTCCCCTGCCAGCCCAATTGTCCCCAACTTCCCTTCCCTGACTACCTGGTCACCCCCAAATGCCCTCCCCTGCATATTCCCTCTTCATTATATAGAGTTTTTTCTTTAACATATTGGATAGCCCTAACTGGTTTGGCTCATGGATAGAGTGTCAGCCTGCAGACTCAAGAGTCCCAAGTTTGATTCTGGTCAAGAGCATGTACCTTGGTTGGGGGCACATTCCCAGTGGGGAGTGTGCAGGAGGCAGCTGATCAATGTTTCTCTTTCATAGATGTTTCTAGCTTTCTATCCCTTTCCCTTCCTCTCTGTAAAAAATCAATAAAATATATATATTTTTAAAACAGAAACATTTAAGATTCCTCCATATCTGCCTGGCTGGTATGATCCAGTGGTTGAGACCCCAGGCTGGCACCACTGGGAGGGGGATCGCGCCATGGGGGTCCATGCCCCTCCCAGGCTGAGACCCCAGCCCAGGTTGCTGGTGCTGGGAGGGGATTTCACTGTGGGGAGTGAATTTGTTTTTGCTTTTTGTAAAGGGTCAGGAGGGCCTGTGGGCAGCATTCCGCCAGGCCACTTACTCTGCCGACTCTCAGTGGTAGCCCTCCCTGAGCCTAGGAAACTCCAGCAGAGCTGAGAGGACTGGGCGTCACCCTCTTGTGGCTATGGGCACCGCCATTTTTGTTGCAGAGTGACAATTCATTTGCATATTCCTCTTTTATTAGATAGGATTATATTGCCAATATAGTTAGCCAAACAGGAACATTTGCTTTTCCTTGAATGTAATCTCAGCCTGCCTATGCTCATTCCTTTGTCTTCACTATTTCCTTATCTTCTCACACATTCTTCTATGATGATTACAAAATCCTCAGTCATTTTTAAAAGTTACCTGAAATGCATATAACTCCCTCTGATTCTCTAAATGGACATGCTCATTTTGTCTCTGCATTTTATAGTATTCTTGTGGCACGTACCTTATTCTATCTCTTTTCCCTATCTTGAACCTGCCACCAGGTTAAAGGATCTGGAAGGCTAGGAATATGCAATGGCCAGCCCCTGATATGAGATCAATAAGTATTTGTTGAGCTGCATTATCTTAAAGTATCCTGATATCTGTATCTGAGGATGTACATGCTATTCAAGGTCACAAAACATTCAAATTGTGAGGAATAATGAGAACAAGGGTATGGAATGGTCATGGAAATACTGAGTGGGCATCAGTGACCATAGTTTTTTTTTTTTTTAAAGTGTGGCTTTTCCTCCTCTGGGAGGGGAATGGTGGAGGGGACAGGAGTCAGTCTGGCCAACTTCTCACTGCCTTTGGTACCACTCTATGCTCATACTAATTCCTCAGTACCAGATGGTCCTCTCCCCCTCACAGATCTTCATCTGCATCTCTGAGGGGCTTTCCTAGGTTTGGGTGAGCACTCTTTATCCACTTATTTCTTCCATCTCTGAATCACAGGTGATTCCATAGTCTGAACCTCACCTCTCTCCCCCCACTTAGCTTTACAGATTGGCTCATACTGTTTCCTCTCTAAAGCATGAGCCCTCAGGCACAGACACCATACCTTCACTGCCTTTACATGATCCACAGCCAGCCAGTGTGGGTCCTTAAGACCGCTGGACTGACAGCCCTGCTTAAAAATGGAGGTTGTCTGTCCTCCGTAGTGTGGAGAGGCTTTTTAGTCTGCCAAGACTCTGAGATGTTAACTGTTACCAAGTAAAGGGAAATGTTGTAAGACCTATTTTTTTTTTATTTCATGGCCTAAAAAGGCTGAGAGTGTAATTCAGTTTAATCAGAAGTGTTATTGTTGTTGTTTGTATGAGTTTAAATAAGTTTAGTCCATTAACTGATGGAAATCTGGGTTTTCTTGGATAGAATCAAGAGAAGGGAAAAGCCATGAGCCAGGGCAGTCCTCCGAATCACTGCATCGTGAGTGGGTTTGCTAACTGGCAGCCGGGAAGCAATCTATTTTATTAAGAGATTGAAAAATAGTTTTAAAAAAAAAAAACCAGCATGGGAAGATTTCCATCAGAAATAGATGGGCACTTTTTAGACTGCAATTGGTTTCTAAAGAATGGGCCAGATAAGAATTGATAGAGGTGAATAGCTATCAAAACGTGGGATGAAAAAAAGAAGCAAATTGCTACCTACTTGAAGTGAATAGCTCTTGTAATGTGATGGCTTTTAAACTTTAAAATTGTTTTGTATTATGACATATGTAACAGTGGAAATCTGGGTTGAGAGTGTGTATTGGTGTGTGTGTTTTTTTTCTCCAATGGAAGATTGCCTGTTTGGTATTTGAATAATAATCTCCATATAAAAATATGGTAATGTAATTATGCTAACTAGTATTTTCTATAATTTGAGACTCTGTTTATAATAATGTATCGTATTTTGCAGTCAGATAAGAATCTATCTCTCCCCTCCACCTGGGCCTAGAGATATGAAGAGGGAACTTTAACATATAGTTTTCTCCAAGCTGGTCCTCTCTAGAGTTAGCATTTCCTGAAGGTGATACAATAAGTCTTACCAGGAATACCTTCCCTTAACACATGCTGCCACGAGGAGATGAAGCTGATTCTTCAACATGTTGCAGATAAACTCACATTGATCAAACTCACAGAGGTAAACATGCCAGTGTGACAATATTATTCAGGCTCAGAAGCAAAGGAAATAAGAGAGTGTTTAAAATTACTTTGGAGAAAACAGAATGGGTTAATTACATGTGTTATTCACGGTGTGTTATCATGGAGAAATCTGCACATGAAAAATACTCCCTCAGCTAGTGTAACCATATCATCCATATCAGAAAACGCAAATTGCAAAGTTGTCGATGGTTTTGCACTCGGTTGAGTCCTCTTTTAAGTTGGCATCGTACTAAGACAACTTGCACAAGGTTGGGGGGTTGTTCTCATATTTATACTGGAAATATTAACAGTGGTGGAGCCACTAGAACTTGCCCAGGGAGGAGTTTGCCTTTGACTGGGAAAACTAATTTCGAAAATACTGAATAATGAAGTAAGAGCAGCCCATTGGATAGGGTCTGGATGTTTGTCCCAGGGTCCTGAATCAACCCTGTTCATGTTTATAGCCTCCTTAATTAGGATGAGCCTACAGAAAGCCACAGTCTTAAGTAAAAGTGGTAAATATATTGGGAGGTATATTGCCATGTAAATTGGTCTCCGTGGCTAATAAGATGGGCCAAATTTAACCTGTAAAAATTTACAAGACTAAATATAAATTCCTACCTGTAGGTTTCTTTAAAGAGTCACTTTATAATGAATCATATTATAAGGAAAAGGTAGCTAAGCAGCCTCATATTACATGCCAAAAATGCTTAAAAAAGCATTTGGGCTCCATTAATAGTAATAGCATGCCCAGAAAGAGGGAGGTGATTCCTCCTCACTAAACATAGCACACTGGGAATTTTGTGTTAAATTTGAGGGTTTTATCTCTTAAAAATACAAGTTAATAAATAGGAGTAAATGTCCAGATTGGCGAATAAGGAATGGTTGAAAAAAATAAGGCCTTTAATGTTGAAAAAAAGCAGTCTGCTCTCAAATACATTTTGGGCAACAGGCGAATGTGAATATGGACTTACTCTAAGTGACTGCAGAAAGTAGATGTGGTTCCTGAAACAGCTGGATCTATAGGTCACCTTCTTCTCATGATTACTCCATAGCCCTTTGTTATTGTTTTTCAGGTTTATTCAGGTATAATTGGCAAAAATTTACCCTCAAACACTTTGTATATCTATGCTTCCTCAGAGCATCTCTCTAGAGCAGTGGTTCTCAACCTTCCTAATGCCACGACCCTTTAATACAGTTCCTCATGTTGTGGTGACCCCCAACCATAAAATTATTTTCTTTGCTACTTCCTAACAGTAATTTTGCTAACTGCTGTGAATAATAATGTAAATATCTGTGTTTTCTGATGGTCTTAGGCGACCCCTATGATGAGGTCGATGGACCCAAAGGGGTCGCGACCCACAGATTGAGAACCGCTGCTCTAGAGGAAAATAGCCAGAGCAGTAATGATGATGCTCCCTCTGCAGACAGGAGAGCACTAGGAAGAAGGCACATGTAGGGGAAGATTAGGCAAACGTTGCAAATCAATCTTTATAGAAACAGAGACAAAGAGTCTTCATTCTGTTCCCTCCATCACTCTTTTCTCTTCTTCCCTTCCCCTGGATCTTTTTCTTCATATGTGGGAACCTCAAACATAATGAACTGACCAGGAGAAGTGTGTTGATTTAAACCTTTTGCAACATCCTGATTACCTTTTTATGTTTGTTCAAACGTAGTGACAGGTGATTTGAGTTGATGATAGATCTACGCATTTAAAGCCTTGACTGCCTGGATAAATAGGTTGGATGGCTTCCATAATTGGATAATTAAAGCAAAAGGGAGATGCCAGGAGGCCAGGCGCTGAGAAAACCAGGGTGGCTGGAGATTTTCTTTTGGAAAAGTTAGAACCCATAACCGGAGTAGTAGACAAGGTCAAACCAGAAGATGCATATTCACAGCAAAAATGGCCTCAGGGAAGGAGGGGGCTTGATTGAATGGAATTGAAATAAAAATGGAAAGACAAACTTGAACTTTTTTGCATGTTTTCTACCTTAGCATGTTGATCCCCTTCTCAGGATTCCAGGTTGGGCCAGGGAGGAGATAGCAGGATGCAGGCATCCCCTATGGGGTCCTAGACTGCAAGAGGGCACAGGCTGGGCTGAGGGATCCCCCACTAGTACACAAATGTCATGCACTGGACCTCTAGTTTGAGTAAATAAAATCACTGAATTAAATCTCCCAAATTCACTTCTCTGAGCAAATCTGCATTTCTCTGAATGACTGACTGAGGAGAGTTGGGGGGGGGGGTCTATTACTACAGAAATCATATGGCTGCCTGAAAAACACAAAGAAATATGTATGGCCCCACAGCTAAGAGAACTCACTTCCTGTTATCTGTAGATACAAATATAAGCTGGTTTGACAGAGTTCAGGTACAAGTTTAAAGAAAGGCTCTGTGTGTGAGCACATATGTGTATTCATGTATGTGTGTGTATGTGAGAAAGAGAGCTTTGGTATAAGACTGATTATTTAAGTTGATTTATAATAGACAAGGCAACACTTTAAAGCAAACATCCTGTTGGAAGCTAAACCATACCATTTCTGTTCAAACTAGTTATGCATAGCATCCCTCAGCTTGGAAACCAAGAGTAAAAATATCTTAATGATCTAGCAATGAAGTTAAAGGTTTATGTCTGTCTTATGATAGGAAAATGGCCTGGAAGACCAGATTCTGATGCCTGGAAGGTAATCCAATGACAACAAAGTTACCTGACTAAGAATTCAGCATGAAGCTAGGAGGGACATATCTGTAGTTCATTATTGCCCATACCAGACACTGAGTACTTTCTCTACAATGTCTTCTTTAATCTTTCCTGGTGACGCTGTATAACCCAATTTTAGCTAGGACCTCTAGCATTTCAAGATTGGGTAAAGGTGCCTGGTTTCCTTGTCATATTCCAGCATGTCATTAAGTTGAGTTTGAATAAGGGATTTGATGGATTTGATATTCATCAAAATGTTCAGAAAAAAAAAAAAACTGAAGAGCCCTGGCTGGATAGCTCAGTTGGTTAGAACATTCTCCCAATACACCAAGGCTGCAGGTTTGATCCCCAGCGAGGGCACATAAAAGAATCAACCAATGAACGCATAAATAAGTGAACAACAAATCAATGTTTCTTTCTCTGTCTCTTTCAAATTAATAAATATAGTTTAAAAATCTTTAAAAACTGAAGTAAGGAAACTACTGATTCTCATGCTATTTTCTGGGATATTTTCCCTTGTTTTTCTCCTTGAAAATTGTCAATGAGCAGCTATTCCAGGAGCATCTACAATGTGCTTGGTTCTGTGGTCAGTTCTGGGATGCAGGGATGAACAGAGTCAACCTGGTTCTTGTTATTATGATGCTTAGAGTCTAACAATGAAGAGATGCCAAGGACATGTAAAATGACCCAGACATGTAATTAGCAAAAGCATTACAGACTGATCTCTGCTTTACCGTGCTATGGAAAAACACAGACAAGAGCTGTCTAGTTTTAAAAAAGATGGCACCATGTTGGGTTCATGGGAAGCTAGTGTTGGGTTCATGGGAAGCTAGAGAGAGACCTTTGTAAGTTGACCAGATCATAGGAATCACAGTGTTGGGGTACCCAGAAGAGAAGAGACCACTCCGGGAACAGAAGTAGTGCCAGCTCACCCTTCCTAGCCACAGAGTTCCCCCCAGACTCTGCCCTGCATATTTCATTCCGAGGAAACTGTGCCTTGTTCTCATACGCAAGGCCACTCCCTTACAAGGGAGCAATTCAACTTTGGAAAGCTGGTTTCAGCGCTCAGCAACTAGTTTAACTGAGTGTTTTTCTTCTCAATGAATTGCTGTTGGCATTATTTAAGCCCCAGTCATAATATTGTGATTCACAGGAAGCTAAAGAGTGACCTTTGTACATTGATCAAATCATAAAACTAATGAAAATGGATGGCCGGGGCTTCCAAGGGCGTGAATATAGGCCTCCTCTAGGCAGCTTAGCCCAAGCTCCATGCAAGCACAGCTCTAAAGAATTATTTTTCAAAGCCTTGCTTTTCTTCCTCTGAGCCATTAATTTATGCCAGCCTGAACTAAATCCAGAAGTGTTTCCCTATAGCTTTTGCTGACACCATACATACACTGCTCGTATAGCTGTCCTCTGACACTCTATCCACCCCAGCCAGGTCCGTCAACGGGCACTCATTCCAAGACCGTAACAGCAGAGTTGAGTAGCCTGAGATTCCGGCATCCAGTCTGGACCTGGTTTCCTCTCATTCCTCCCCAGAAGAACTATTCCAGCTTCTTGAAAATGAAAATGGTTCGCTCAGTGCCAGACCACATGGTCACATCAGCAGTGAAGTTGGGCAGTGAGCCTGGTAATCCTAGTTAAGTGGACGGTGAACCTACAAGAGGACAGGGTCTGCTGAGACCGGTTTGGCTCAGTGGTTGGAGCGTCGGCTTGTGGACTGAAAGGTCACAGGTTAGATTCCGGGCGGGGGCATGTACCTTGCTTGCGGGCACATCACTGTGGGGTGAGCAGGAGGCAGCTGATCGATGTCTCTTTCTCAATGATGTTTCTGACTTTCTATCTCTCTCCCTTCCTCTCTGTAAAAAATCAATAAAATATATTTTTTTTAAAAAAAAGAGGACAGGATCTGAGACCAGAGCCTAAAAAGTGCTTTCCCTGTGTAGCAGGCAGAATTCTAAGAGAGAGACATGCCTAAATGGAGTCCAGGCACTATCACTTAGAAGTTGTGGAATATTTGGTTGATCTGACTGTAGAATCCTCTGCTTTGGCATCTATAAATGAGAAGAGTAATGGAAAGTGCATCAAAGATAAAGCCCATGGCTCAGCCCAGGAATCAGAGACATTGTGCAATTAAAACAAAAACAAACAAACAAACAAACAAAAAGACAAAAATCCAGCAGCTGTTGTTATTGTTACTTTGAGTCCTAGTTGAGAATCTGTCCGGAGTGGAGAACTAAGGACACCTTGAGACCTTGGGCCCCCTGCTGGCTTTGCCTGGGTCGCCTCTCTCTGGGAGAAGAAAGAGCTTCCTATGTGAGGAGTTTTGTTGGTGCTGCATTGTTTTCATCTGGTATCTCCCTCCTTCCTTCCTTTTGGTCTCTTGCTTGGCCTGGCCTCAAGGTTGGACTCTTGGTTTGCAACTGTCTGTCCTACTTTGGCTGCTCCTGGGCTGTCTCTGATAGACAGTGGTGCTTTCTCCTCTTCCATGTTGACATTCTCTGTCTGCATCCTAGTCAGGCCAATGTTCCAGCCCAACGGATTGGAAAAATAACAGGGTCCTCTTTTCTAATATAGTTTTGCATAGTTTCTCAGCTTGGGACATGCTGAGCAGAGGCTCTTTCTTATAGAGATTCCAAGGATAAGTCCGCGAGTACCCTCCTCGGAGGGGTACTAGATTCCAGGGATTTGGAAATGGAATCAAATCCAAGCAAGCGGCCATTGTGCTTCGCTGGGGCTCTCCTTTTCTCCATCCGGTTAAAACCCTGATACAATTAAAATATATTATTTAAAAAAAAAGCCGAGACCGGTTTGGCTCAGTGGATAGAGTGTCAGCCTGCGGACTGAAAGGTCCCAGGTTCGATTCCGGCCGGGGGCATGTACCTTGCTTGCGGGCACATCTTCAGTGTGGGGCCTGCAGGAGGTGGCTGATCGATGTCTCTCTCTCATCGATGTTTCTGACTTTCTATCCCTCTCCCTTCCTCTCTGTAAAAAATCAATAAAATATATTATTTTAAAAAACTGATATAAGGGTTCCCATCACTGCGAAGGCTGGACACCATGGATTTTAGCTAAGCCAGATGACGAGAAAAAAAAATCACCTCCCCTATGCATCCACTGTGTCATCTCAGTTCCCCCCGGGCTATATGGTGCAGGGGAAGTGGGGTACTAGACTGTAGAAACTTGGAGGCTATGCCTATACAATGTCAATATGTGGGCCAGGCATAGGGCAGATGTCTGGTTATGGACGTGTGTATTTTGAAAATTTTACTAAAGGGAAAATCTCTTTGCTTCAAAATCTAAACCCCTGAAAGGCAACCATGAGATTCATTTTGGCTTAGTTGCCACTCGCAAGACCTCATTTTAAAAGACGGTAGACGGCATTCCTCCTCTTTGCGTGAAATGTAGGACTAGGGAAGGAGGAAGACAAGATCATCCCAAAGCCTGAGCCCTGTGGAGACAAAACAGGCCTGTTAACCATGGGAAATTCCTGGGAGCATCCCTGCAAAGTCAAAGGGATCCACAGGAGGAACTGAACGCACAACAGAGTGACCGTCACCAAGTCTGCAAATTTGCTTCTATTATAACCAAAGAGGGTTCGGCTCCTCTGTGAAGCTGTCAGCCATTTACCTGAAGGCAGACTTCTGTGCATGGGCTGGGCGACCCCAGCCCCTATTCCAGTGTTTTCTGTGGTGATGAGACAAATTGAAAACAGTGTCTGGGAATCCAGAAACTGAGGATTTCAACCTTCCTGTGTGACCTTGGACAAAGTTCTCCCCCCAGGCCTCAGTGGCCTCATCTGTAAAATGAGTGGCTGGGCCACCTTCGCTCCACGGACCCTGCTACAGTCTTTGATATTCTGATCCTGGCTCGGGCCCCGCCCCAAAGTCACTTAGGAAGAAATTCTGCGACGCCTGAGTGTGAAGGATAAAGCTGTTCTCAGCTTCGGTTTCTCTCTGGCTGGCCTGCTGCTGTGCTTTGCTCTGCCCCTGGAGCAGGCTTTCGGGAGGGAGAGAAAAGAGGGAAAGATCACCTGCCTGTGTTAAAAAAAGGAGAGAGAGCAAAGTGCCATGTGATGGGAAGCGTGGATCGGGCTTGCTCATTCCCACCTCTGAAGCATGAAAAGGCACTTTCCCTGAATAGTGTGAGTGAATATGATGAATGAGGCTATTTGACTAAGCAGGATGAAACTGGCGAGCCAGCGTTCTCTGTATTTTATTTTACCTAATGGCTGCAATCAGAAATCACACCATCATCTTTGAAAAAGTGGGAGCCGGTGGTGTGGTGATGCTCACAGGTAATTGTGTGTCTGCGGCTCTTTTGAAGACCTCACGTCTCCCCTGGAGCCTCCAAGAGATTGAGAACATGGAGGGGGGTCTCCAAGAAAGTCCCAACCAACAGCAAAATAACCGGGTCACTTTGTCAATACAGTTACAGGGTCTGGCTTCAACTGCCTTTTGTAGATTTAGATGAGATTGTCAGTACCTAGTGCAGCGGCTGGTACCAAGTGGTAGGCTTCCAACATATTTATTAAATGAATTAATCAATGAGGGGATAGAGCCATAAGGAGATGGAACTGTGGATAATAGTGGGAACCTCATAGGTGAGGAGGTAAAACATGCACAGATGACTTTTTAGCTCTTTGTGTTGAATTGACACAGGGTATGACAGCACACAAGAGACATGTGTGATTTATTCCTTCATGATAAAAACAAACATGCTTACTTTTGAGCCCTGAGTGTCTCCTTCACTTACTGGGTAAAGCTCAGCGAAGCTGTTCAACCTACCCATGTAGATTTCTATTCTCTAAAATGAGGGTAATGACAGTACCAACCTAGCTCATAGGCATGGTGGGAAGACAGAATGAGATAATGCATGTGAACTCTATTGTGGCCCAACACGCTACACATTAGATTAGATGAGAATGGAGTCAGCCCAATGCGGGCACCACAGATGCACAAGGCAGTTGCTTTTATAAAGGCATGATTTCAAAAGGCTGAAGAGGTCCTTCTCTTCTGAGTATCATTCCACTGACCTGTGCTGTGCCAGCATTCCTGCTCTTAGAATTCTCTATAGGCTAAAGAAATGCCCAGAGAAGCCCCATTAGTGATATAAGTTATGGAAAAGATGAGCACATTCAGCTATTAATCATTTGTTTTTGCCCAAACTTTCATCTATCTTCAAAGACAGGGCAGTATGCATAGTCATCAAAGCGTGGGCTTTAGAGTCACTCAGATTATATCAGGGCTATGCTGTTTACTAGCTCTGTGACCTTAGGCAAATTACTTACCTTCTCTGAATCCTAGTGTTCTTGATTGCAAATGGCTAATGATAATGTACTTGGTGTTACTGTGGAGATAATATGAGATAATGTGCATAAAACTCTGCACACATCACTCATGCTCAGTTAAAGGGAATCATTATCATTCATACAAATTTTCTCTCATTGAAGATATTTATAAGAACATTGTTATGGACTGAATGTGTCCTCTCCCCCAAATGTATATGTTATCCCCCTAAATTTGTATGGTGAAACCCTAATCCCCAATGGGATGGTACAAGGAGGCAGGGCCACTGGGAGGTAATCGGGTATAGATGAAATCACAATGGTGAAAAGTCTTTATAAAAAGAGGAAGAAAACAGAGCGCTCTCTCTCTCTTCACCATGTATGGACATAGTGAGAAGATAGTCATTTACTAGCCAGGAAGACACCCCTCACCAAGAACCCATCCATGCTGGCACCCGGATCTCAGGAATTGATCTCCCAGAACTATGGGAAATAAATCTGTTATTTACACCCCCCAGCCTACAATATTTTGTTATAGCAGCCCAAGCTAATACAATGAAAGGCAGTTCTCCAAGACTTACAACAATACTTGGAGCCATAGCAGCATTATTGAGACAAGTTGTCCCAAAGTGACCACTTTGAAGGATACCCTCATCTTCATCCAGCCCCCTTCTCATGTTATACAATCAATGTACCACAGACCAGTCCATTCTAAAAGCAAACACTGCTGGAATGCACAGAGGACTAGGGAAGGTCAAGTGAAAGAGGTAGTGCCTGACCGGGTGGCTCAGTTGGTTGGAATGTCCGTATACAAAAAAAGGGTTGCAGATTCGATCGCCAGTTAGAGCACATACCTAGGTTATGGGTTCGATCCCCAGTTGGGGCGCATACAAGAAGCA
Source organism: Lasiurus borealis (assembly GCA_004026805.1). Lineage (NCBI taxonomy): Eukaryota > Metazoa > Chordata > Mammalia > Chiroptera > Vespertilionidae > Lasiurus > Lasiurus borealis. The sequence goes on along the minus strand of PVJN01013894.1, from coordinate 19,728 downwards.
ACCACTTGATGTTTCTCTCTCACATAGATATTTATTTCTTTCTCTCTAAAATCAATAAACATCCTTGGGTTAAGGATTTTTTACAAAAGAGGTAGTGTCTAAAAAGAGTTTACCATTTGCAACAGCATGGATGGAACTGGAGAGCATTATGCTAAGTGAAATAAAGCAGTTGGAGAAAGATAAATATCACATGAGCTCACTCATATGTGGGATATAATGGTCAACATAATTTGATGAACAAGAATAGATCCAGAGACAAAGGGTGGAGAGGGAGAGGGTTAGAGAGCAACCAAAGGAGTTATTAGCATAACCAATGGACACACACACTGGAGTGGGCGGGGGCTTGCCCAGGGTGGGAATGCCTGGGGGGTGAGGGGTGTCAGTTGGGGGAAAAGGAGACATATGTAAAACTTTAGACAATAAAATAAAATAAAAGAGTTTAGAGTGCTGGGAAATGGAGAGAGAGATTATCCTTGCTTCCTGAAATTGTCACTCTTTTCATAAGCCCCTGGCTTCCTGATTCCCCCTTTTCTGGCTCCCCTCCTTGCTCCCATTTCCCACCCTCACTTTGTCCCAAAGGGAGCCAAAGAGAGAGATTTCTTCCCCTCCTTCCTTCTGAAACCTCTGTTTTCAGTTTATTCCTTTTCCCCCAGCGTTTTGTAGCTCACGAAGCTGGGAGGTTGCTCTCCAGGTCTTGTTCACCAGCTGGCACACCCGGGGTCAGTCACTCCCCCAGGGAAATGGCCAGACTCAAGGAGGAAATACCAAGCTAGAAAATGAAAGGGAGCACGGATTCTAATCTTTTGCTGGTTGTAGAGCTCATCTTTCTCTTTTGACTGAAACCTCGCCTTGCCTCTTTGCCACAAGATAGAATTGAAGATTCTACAAGGTCTACATATCCCACTATTCCACCTTCAGGAAGGAAACACACAAACCGGCTAAAGGAAGTACCATAGTTGGGTTGCAGCAAAGAAAAGGGTTAAACAGAGATTTTCTCCTCTTATCTTACTGAGATCATTTTATGGCTCTGATCTCAAGGGAAAACGAGCAGTTTGCACATTTACCATTTCCTATCAGTCGACCATCTGTAGGCACCACCTTTCACAAAGAGCTTATACATTAACTGGTCACTTTATCTTTGTAATATATTTGGGAAATCAAAAACCAGCTGTTAGGAAGCTATAAACTGGAGACTCTATTGCATATTGTTTATCATTACTTTAGTATTCGGAGCTTCGTAATGCACGGACTTGGATATCCATCTGTATTGCCAAGGAGGCCAAAGTTTATTTCCCTAATAATATGCAAATGGGGCCTTTATACCAGATAATGAATAATCACTTTAGATTAAAGGCTGAATTTTCTTTTACTGATACTGGCAGTGCAGCCTTTTGCATGCAGTTAATAATTAATTTAAAGAATTACCACTTCAGTGAGCTCTGCTTACATTATTTATTAAGTGTAATTAAAGTATTTATTAGTCAAGTAATAAATGAGGGACAATCCCCAGCACCTTAACAGTGTTGTAAAATAATCAGACCATGTTTATCTGCAAGGCAAGACAGAGTGTGGCTCAAGTGTGTTAATAGATTATTCATGATCAAATGAGTGTTAGCGGCTACCTCGACAATGGGAGTGGTTTTGAGGTGCCCAGCTGCTCCCACTGTGGGTTCATTCTACAGAACATGAGAGCCTTGGCTTTCTCATTGTTGATTTGCATTGTGTCTGTGGATTTAGAAGCCATAAAAGGGGGATTCATTGGTTCTAGATAACACCCCCTGTCTGGCATGTTGCTTGTGGCTCAATATGGCTGATCCAATATTGCCATCTTGGAATTTCTTGCAGGGCTGCTGGAAGTATCACCTATCATTGAGATGCAATGCATTGTCCAAACCAGGACAATGTTGAAAACAAAAGAGGATGTTATTAATAATAATATGTAAATTGAGAGAGTTCTAGGCAAAATAGGCAGAACCTCTGAAAATGAACAAGGGTTGGATCCACCTAGCTGGGTTGCTTTTATCTGGCTGTGAACATGAGACTCAGATCTACTCCTGACTGCTACTCACCACGTAAGATTTCAGATAAAGCCCTGGCCCTCTGCCTTCCTTCAATTTCAGGCAACGTTGGGCTGTCCATAGTTTTCCTCAGGAAAGCGTGCCTGGTTCCTCCAATCACAAATGGTCACACCCTCTTCTAGTAACTCCTACCACACCACTTATACCTCTGTTGGAGCATATCTCACTGGCTTGCAGCATCTTCATTTATGTACTTATTTTTAAGTCTGCTCCATGAAGAGAATGCAAACTCTAAGGAAAGAGAGAGACTGTATTTATAGATTTTTAGTTCTCCCAAAATTCCTACTTTGGCACCTCACTAATAGTAGGCACGTAATAAATATTTACAAAAAAGATTTTATCATTGGGGAGCCCCATTGCTTGTCTTTCTAATCAGCAGAGAAGGTAAATTTTTAGTCCAGGATCACTGACCATAACTGACCAGATGGGCCTGTGGAGTGACCATAAGCAGAGGAAAAATGGTCAGCAAGTGATTATCCCAAAGTACATTCAGGATTACCATGGAAATCACTTGAGAGTGGGATTACTCACAGACCAATGAACAAAGTCTCAAGGTTCAACTCTAGTTAGAGCAGGGCTTTATTGGCCTTTTAGTATCACGCTCAGCCTTTGTCCTCTAAGTTCCTAATCTTCAATGTTCTCCATTCTATGCTTTCTGTACAACAAAAATAAAACCTAACAAAGTGTATACAGGTTAAGAGATAACTAAGGTTGCCCAAGTGACTGGAGGGTCTCTGTGAATCCTGTGTTTTCATCTATATGACCTACCTCACATTCCACCTCTTCTCTGAAGACTTCCTCTGACCACCTCTCTAACCATTTATAAATCCATATTGTCCATACCACTCATTTTTGAACTTTTACATCCTTGGGTTATACTGCTTCATAACACTAACCTCTGGCTCTCCAGGAAGGGATGTTACAGTCTTTTTTTCCTACATTAACCGACAGTACTGGGCACACCCGAAGTGCTCAGCAAGTGGAGAAAGGAGAACCAGATCTTACCCAGTTTTCCCTACCCCCCCACCCCCCGCATCTGATTGCCTGCACCCTCACTTACTTCCCAGAATCCCACTGAAAAGGCATTGCCATTTATCAAAAAAAATATGACCATATTAAAAAGGAAAGGAGGTGATGTGAAGCCCAAGGTAAAGGGGTTGAGTGGCATTTGAGAAAGCAAACCCAATGGATCAAATCTCATCTATATAATAAAAGCTTAAGTGATCATTACAACGGGACAACCAGATGACTGGTCGCTATGATGCATACTGACCACAAGAGCTGCCTGCTGATGGTCAGTGTGCTCCCACAAGGGGAGCACTGCTAAGCCAGAAGCTGGGCTCAAGGCTGGTGAATGCAGCTGCCATGGTAGGGAGCCTCTCCTGACTCAGCGACAGCAGGTGCAGTGGGCCCAGGATGAGTGGGAGCAGTGGGACACCCGGCACCAATTCAGGGTTTTCCCTGGCTGCCTGCCACACTGCTACATCCCCTGAGGGATTCCAGGCTGGGAGAAGGCATAAGCAGGGCCGAGGGACACCCCCTCTCCCACCCCCAGTGTATGAATTTTGTGCACCAGGCCTCTAGTGTTTAATAATAGCCAACCCAACAGGGCCCAAACTTGTGGGCTTATGAATTGATTTGTCTTCAAACCCCTTTACAAAGCTGTTTCTAGGCGACCGACAGGTTGGCCGTATATCATGTGTGCTCCAGCCTCGTGCTGTGGCAGCCTGCTCCTGACCTCTTAATCAAGCAGAGTGCTGGGGCACAGAGACGAGATATGCGATCACTTACGGAAACCAGTGACACCCAGCTGGCGTCATTCCCACAAACCATCTGCCTGTCTCACTATGGTCAGACTGACTGTCTGCTAATGCCCCCTTCTCTGATGAGCCATTTATATATTTCTCCAGCCTTTTTTTTTTTTTTTTTTAGTGGAAAACAAATAGTATTATTGGATGTGCTCTGCTTGGCTGCAGCTGTGAATCACAAAGTTGGAAATCACTCCAGGACACAGTCAGACAGCACATACTCTGCTTGGTTGGGAAAGAGGCCCAAACTGCTGATCTAGCTTCATGTGATCTTTGATGTTTTATCCTATCTAAGAAAAGAGTGATATGCAAATTGACCATCACGCCAATACAAAAGATAGACACCCCCATGTGGTCAAGATGGCTGCCCCCATGTGGACACAAGATGGCCACCATAAGATATCCTGCAGGGGAGCAGTTGTGGCCAGTTAGGGGTGACAGGCCAACAGAGAAGGGCAGTTAGGGGTTATCAGGCAGGGAAATGCAGTTGGGGGGACCAGGCCTGCAGGGAAAGGCAGTTGGGAGGAGGACCAGGCCAACAGAGGAGGACAGTTGGGGAAGGGATCCAGGCCTATAGGGAAAGGCAGTTGTGGGGGATCAGGCCTGCAGGGGAGGGCAGTTGGGGAGGGTAAGGCCTGTAGGGGAGAGCAGTTAGGGATGAACAACTGGCAGGGAATGGCAGTTAGGGGCAATCAGGCCAGCCAGGGAGCAGTTAGACCTCTATCAGGCTGGTAGGGGCATGATTAGGGGGTAATCAGGCTGGCAGGCAGAAGTGGGTAGGGGCAATCAGGCAGAGGCAGGGGAGTGGTTGGGAGCCAGCTGTCCTGGATTGTGAGAGAGATGTCCCAGATTGAAGAGGATGCAGGCTAAACTGAGGGACAACCCACCTCCTCCTCCATGCACGAATTTCATGCACCAGGCCTCTATTTTATCTATAAACTTGACATGGCTCTGTTAGAAACATCTTACTGTTGTATATTTTCCCATTCTTTTTGCATTTTCAAAGGAAAGAGGCTTCTGCTTTAGTCGTAACCCAGGGTCAACATCTTCGTTTGTCCTTGTCAAGAGGTAATCAGTGTGAAGATAACAACTTGAAGATTATATGCAGCTGGTAGCAGCAGGGATGGCAGAGGTATAATAGACATCTGACATAATTCTGCTTCTCTCTTCACTACTTACCAAAGTCAATAATAGATCAGAAATACAGAGAAGTGCACATCATCAGGTGAATCAAAGGTGGAACCCTTGCCCATAATTATTGTTCCATTCAACCAGGATTGAATTACCACTAGGAGGAGGGCATCATGCCCTCTAATAGAAAATACACAATCCCTATGTCACAAGGCAACAGTCAGTTAGTCATCCAGTCAACAAGTCAATGTTGACTGTATCCTCTGGGGCATCTTAGTACTTGGGTCTAGCTGAGAGTTTAGACCCAGAGAAACCTGGTTTGAATCCCATCCTGTCATTTTATCAACTTTGTGACTTTGAACAATTTGACCCCTGTAGGTTCAGTTGGTTTATCTCTGAGTTATAGGTAATATTATCTACTGCTAGAGTTGTTGTCGGGATAAAGTTAAAAGGGATAGTGCCTGAAAAGCATGTAGCCTAGGGTTCTGACATACTAACAGTCCACCATATAATGATTATGAAAATGAAATGCATTAAAAAATATATCAAGTGCATTTTTGCTGTCACCAAAGGGTCAATACTCTTCTTCTAGTTCCGGCACTTCTTTGTTATTTGATTTTACATACTGCATGCTAAAACTATTGTATTAGTTCACACCAAGTGTCAGTGAGATGGGAATTTGGTATGTCTGTCCAGCTGCCTTGCATTTTAATCCATACATACATTTTAAGTTAGAATGTGACAGAAAATGGATCAAAGTTTAGGTTCATAATATAGAAATAAGGTTTTTTAATTGATATAAATGTCACGTGTTAATCATTTTTCTTATCATTTACATTTTTCTCTTCAATACCACAAACTAGAAAAATACCATGCTTCCTTATGGGAGTTGTTCCTGGAACAGCTGCTCTGTGGTGCTAGCAGCCGGTCACAAGTCAAGACCATGAGGGGCTGACTCTGGCAAGACAAGGGCAAGGTCAGACATGTGAAAAATGGCTATAGGGCAAGAGGTAAGAGCTATGAAGCTAGCTAAGGTCTGAGACGGGTCTGAGGAATTCTTCCAGCAGCATTAGACCTCATCAGAGACTATGTCTCAAATGAAGGGCAGCATCTCTCTCCTTTGTAATGGTTAAGAGAAGCCTTCACAACAATTACTTGGAGGGCTACCTGACCATGTACTCACAGCCAATCAGGACAGTTCAAGGAGCAAATAGAGGAATTATTATGATTTTCTCCTTTTTATTGAGTTTATTGGGCTGACACTGGTTAACAAAGTTGCACAGGTTTCAGGTGCACAATTCCATGATACATCATCCATGCCAGACATGCCCCTTGCTCTGTAGGTCCCCCATTTCAGGCTGGGCCTGGGGTGAGGAGCGAGAGGCTTCGCCTCAAGCCCAGCATTAAAGGAGATGACTAAAAGTTCAGAAAGCAAGACAAATCATATTTCAATACGTTTTTAAAAATCAAAATTCATGCCAAAAAATCAACATGAGCAAAATATTTAAACTGTAAATGAAGAATATGCAGTGCTGTGCTGAGCTCTACTGAAGCCTGAAGTACAGGAAAACCAGTAGCAGTGATGGCATCTTTAGTCAAGATCCTGATGTTTCACTCATTATGGGTTTTTGCCTTAATCTTTATTTTTTAAAACATATTGCATTTTAATGCAATTTACCTTGATGACTGAGGTTTTGGGCACCTCCTCCTTCATTTTTTTTGCCTAAGGCTAGTACCTCATTTGCTTCACCTAATCCTGGCCGTGACTCTACATAAATAGCAAAAGCTACCACTCACTGGGTAGTTGGTGAGAACATGGCCTTGGACTAAGTGCTTTCTTGTTTGATGCATACACTCTCCACAGTAAATAAACACTCCATCCTAGACACTCTGCCTTCACCATGCTCCCTCACTTAAGCCTCCTCTTAATCATTCATAATTCCCAAGCTTCACTTTGTTTTAGACTAAAAAAAAACCTAAAACTAAAGAAAAACCCATGGAAAAATGCTAATCCTCAGATTTTTTTTTTAATGTAAGAATTAGAGGCCCAGTGCACAAACTTGTGCATGATTGAAGTTCCTGCCAGCCCAGCCCCAATTGGCAGATCAGGGCAGGGATTGTCATGAGGAGGAGACAGTGGGGGGTTGGCCAGCCTGCCCACCCCAATCAGGCCTGATCAGGACCACACTGGCCATGGGGAGGGGCTTCGGGCAATTGGGCCAACCGGCCCCACTCCTGAATGAGATGGGAAGGCTGATCAAGGGCAAAGCTAACTGGGGGAGAGGTCATAGGCCGATCAGGATGGTGGGGGCTGATCAGGGTTAGGGTGGGCTGTGGGGAGGGGCTGTGGGCAGTGGGCCGACTGCCCCCCTTTGAATGGGAGGAGGGGACAATTGGAGTCCAGCAACCGAGGGGAGAGGCCAGGAGTATTTGGCCTGCCAGCCCTGCCCCTGATCAGAGTGAGTGGGAGGGATCAGAGGCAGAGCTGGCTAGTGGGAGGGGCTGTGGGCCAATTGGGTTGGTAGGGGCCCAGTGGGAGCAGGGCCACCTGCGGGTAAGGGCTGCAGGTGGTTGGCCAGCCGGCCCTGCTCCTGATCAAGGTTGGTGGGGGGGAGGGAGGAAATCAGGGGTAGGGTCAGGTGGGATGAGAGGCTGTGGGCCAATCAGATCATCAGGGTGGCTGGGGCCCATTGGGGGCAAGGCCAACTGGGGGTTGGGGCTGCAGGAGGTTGGCCAGCCAGCCCCACCCTCTGATGGAGCTGATTCACTGGCCACAGTGGGTGTCATAGCAACAGGTCATTGTTACAGTGTTCTGGTTGCTGGCTTTTTATATACAGTATATAGATCCTAATGCATATTAGTGTGGTCAAGTTATATAGCTGGTCCAGGGTTACACAGTTGCTTGGGACTAACATCTATTCATCAACTCACCAGATGTTTATTGAGCATCTACTTTTGCCTCTGTTGTACACATTGGGGCTAGAGTAGGGAACAAAAGAGACAATATCCCTGCTGTCATTGAGCTTACATTCCAGTGGGGGAAGGCAATTAACAAAGAAATGCAGATACACATGTACATATATAGATAAGAATAAGAGCTATGAAAAAGAAAGGAATCACTGTGATGATTGGGGCCTTTATTGTATATAAGACAAACACGTAAGGGATTTCTGGTAAGGTGGCTCTTAGAAAACACCTAATAAATGAAGGACAGAGGAAGCTATGGGGAGGAGATGCTGGTGATGGGAGCTAGTCCTAGGCAGGGTTTCCCCACTTGGGAACTATTGACACTTGGTACTGGGAAATTCTTTATTTGGGGTGAGGGGGAGGGAGATTTAACCTGTGCACTGTAAGATGTTTAGAAGCATCCTTGGCCTCCACTTACTTGATACCAGCAGTTCCCCTTTCAGGTTGTAACAACCAAAAACATCCCAGACATTATCAATTATTCCATGGCAGATAAAATTATCCCCCGTTAGGACCTTGGCTCTAGACTTCCCACAGCTCAGAGCAGTGCCACCTCCAGCCCATCAGCTCCAGCCAGCCCTGCGCATACATCACTGCAGAGTCAGCATCCTCAGACACACTGCTTCTTTCTGATTCATTTCACCCTGGCCATTGACTTCCTTTCGCCCACAAAGACCAACGTTCCCTGAGAGCAAGTGTCTGGCCTTCAGTCCTCTGAATCCCACAAAGGCCTGGGCTCTGTGCGCGGTGGCTGTATGTGCCCACTCCATCTGCTCTTCCCTGGTGGGGACGCTGTCCACGCACACTGTCCCTGAGCTGCATTCTCCCTCGAGTTGCCCCCTCCACGTATTTAAAGGTGTGCAGCTTTCACAAAGGGACAGCGTGTGATGAAAGTTCACCTTCCACTCAATTAACCTTGAGAGAGAAGACTTGTTGTTGTTGTTTTTTTCTTTTCTTCCCCAAGAGATTTTTTTTTTATGACCTTTTGAAGCATCTTATTTTCTGGGCATAAAGCCAAATGATATACTCTCTTCCCAGCTGCAGGGCTGTTGCAGATTTTCAAAGCTGAGGTAAAGACAGCCTTGGAATAAATGCAAGGTGGGCAGTGGGGTTGGGGAATGTGAGGAAATGCCTTATTATTTCAGCCAAGATGTGCCTGAAGGGATGGAGCCTTTGTGGAGCATGAGCCTGCAGGGCCAATGAGATTCGGGGACTAGAGAGAGGGCTGCCAAGCGGTCCCCCCAGTTAGAGAACACACATGAATATACATTTTAAAAAATCAATTCTCCTTTGGGTGAAAGTTGAATATTAATAAGTCATAACAAAACACATCTTGCACAGTACTTTACAATAACCAAAGAGGTTTTTCTCCCCACATGTGTAATCTCTTCAAGTCTCAGATTCAACTATCAAAAAACATTGCATGTTGTTTAAAACTGGATCAGTAGAGTATAATACAGAGCAATAGTCTCTTTTCAATTGATTTGTTGGACAGGGGTACCCAAACGCCTCCCTGCGCCATTAGAGAGGTGCAGCCTCCCTGATGGTGGGTTTAGAGGGAAACAGCCCATGCCTCCTCCATCCCTACTCAACATCAACTGCATATATGTGCAGAGTGGAAACGAAGAGAAAGCACCCTAGCCAGCTCTATTTCTTCCTGGCACTTCACCATTGGCCGCTCTGGTGGCAAAAGGAGTATAATGAAACTGGCCTGGTTTGCTTCCTATCTCCCTGTTGGGGAACTTCTAGAATCCTAGGAGCATTATGTGAAAGCGGCAGGTTGGAGAGAGTCCCTGGGGACCAGGAGATTGTGATTGGGAGAAGAGCCACATGGTCAAGAACACAGTCCGAGGAGCTGGGTCCGACTCTGGCTTTGACACTCACTGTCTGCATGATGTTGGCCAAGTCATCGTACTTCACCGTGCTTCCATTTCCCCATCTGCTACATGGAGATGATGAAAATAGCTACCCTCTAGAGGTAGGAGGAGACAGAGTGTTCTCCAATATTCTCCAATGGGGAACTGAGTACTAAGAATTGTAAGTCGCCAAGAGAGGTGGCAGAGAAGTGAGGACGTGCATGTACAGGCTCTCCTGAGAAAGGAATGTGGAGAGAAGGGCCAAAGAGCTAATATGACATCGGGGGTTTGCTCTAGATGTGAGAGAGCAAGAAAGAGTCTACTCTGGGGACATAGGGTTTCAGCTATGAAGGGAGACAGATATGGAATAAATGCTTCCTGCCAACCATCTGCCCTCCTGCTGCCTCCAAGTGAGGCCCTTGGACCAAAAGCTCCCAAAGGAGCTTTCTAGAATAAATATTCGGCCACAGGCACTAATGCAAAGACATCTCTTAAGTCCCCGTTTCTATCATTCATCTCCATTTGCTATCATATGATGAAGGACCAGTGATTTCTGTTCCACAAAATGTTCTTCCCACAACATTAGGAAAGAAGAATTGGCATTCTAGCAGAACCCAAGGTATCCCTTCAGCTTCTGGGCAGGCAATCCCACTCCAGGGGTGACACAGGAAGTGTTATGGGAGCCCTACACCCCCAAATGTCTTCATCCCCCTCCCCAACAAAATAATCCTCTTTTCTTCCTGACATTGTGTTTGAAATTACCTACTGGCCATGCATTGAATTCAAAAACACCAGCTGGCCCTTCACTGGTCCCACATTGGTTAAAACTAGAAGTAAGCTTAGAATATTTCTAGTCCAGTCTCCTTTTTATTCAGAATAACAAGCTTTGACTCAGAGAGATGTTTGACTTGCTCAAGAGCACGTTTACTTGCCTTGGGACAGTCTCTGAGCCCGTGTCCTCATAGGCTTGTGGAGCTGTGATGGCAGAATGAGGGGAAAGTAGTGTCACCTGATGCATGGATGGTGTGTAAAGTGACACTGTCTCATGACCTTTCACAAATCTGGTAAAGTTAGAAGACCTACAAAATGTTCAGTGCAAGTGAATGAACTAATGTACAGAATACTCTACTTTAGGCTACATATGACTGTAAAATGGGATTATAATGAGGTGCTCCCTATGCAGTGGGGAATCCGAGATGGGAGGATCATGTGTGGACACTGGTTCTGGGCAGGGATTGGCTTTTAGAGATTCCTCACTTTGTCAGTGTAGTTGTCAGCTAAGTGATTCTATAGAAGTAACTGTCAGATCCAAACTCTGTTCAGCAATGAAAAGATCCCTATCTCAGATGCGAAAAGCTAGCCTTCCATTCACCTCCCCAGGGTGCCCCTCTCTCAAGCTCCAAGCAAATGAGTGTTTTTGGGTGTGGACTGAGAGGGCCATGTTGTCAGCTCCAGAGATGCCACCTGTGACTGGCATTCTCTGAGCTCCATTTACACATTTACAAGACTTCAGTGTATTTGACCTTCAGGTGCATAATAGAGGGATAAATACTATCTTTCTAGTGTCCACGCCTTTCTTCTTCAGAGAAATGTTGTTTCCCTTTTGGAGATCTTCCCACTTGGCCATACTGTCTTGTGATACCCACTGTGTCTTCTTCACCTCAAAAAAGCAGTGTGACATTGAGTGTGTCACCTCTCAGCTGGGCCTCATATCCCTCAACTGTGAAAAAAAACTGAACTGAAAGCACATGGAAGGCCAGGGACTGTAACTTGAAACCTTCGATTCTCTGGACCTCACCCAGTGCCTGGTGCATGAGGCTGTTCAGAAACATTCAAGAATCCAGGGAATCTACAGCCCCTTCCATTTCTGACACCTGGGACTAGATTTGGAAGCTAGAAGCTCTCAGGCCAGCACCGCTCTCATTTCTGTGGGAGGCTTTGATCCTAGCTTTGAAGGAAGAGCTTTCCATTAGAGCCTAAAGACATGTGGTGAAGGCCTCTCCTGGCCCAGCCATTAGGTAACTGAACTTGAACTCATCAGAGACCTGGAGATGGTTGTGTTGATCCCCTGGCGCCAGCCTCCCCTTCACTGCATCTCCTTCCTCACATCCTTAGCTGTTTCCCACCTGCACCCAGTGCCCATATATGCTTCCACCTAAATCTATCCTATTTGATAGGTAATTCATGATTCTATATTCTATATTCTTCCAACTTCTTCAATACTCAAAACCTCTCTTAGAGCCATTGGGTTCTGCAAAATTGGGAGGCCATTTTCATGAAGATGTCAGTGATCTATTACCTTCTCAAGCATCTTCTCATTGGACGGGAAATAATGCTGTCTTAAACCAACGATGATCCCACCTGGTACATTTTAAGCAGCCACCAAAGTCAAGTATAGAATAGAAGGTGAAGGCTGAAAATCCTCAATGAGTACTCTCCAGAAATCACACACTGACTTTTCTCCTGCTCTCTGACCACCATCCCCATGCTGTACCCTCCTACCAAAGTCTCCCTGTTGGGGTACTCTCCCCACCTATACATACCAGAGTTGCCCACTCCTCCTTGGGATAGGGCCAGCCCAGAATTTGCCATTCAGGAGACCTTCCTGACTCTTCCTGAAACCCCTCCATGATAGGCGAATAGGGGGAAATAGAATTGGAAAGTCTAGGCTATAGAAAAGCTAAGAAAGCTAAGAAGTTGACTTAAGCTAACACCCAAGACTATGCACTGAATAAAGAAAATATTAATAGCATTCAACATATCTTAAATTAGTAATAGTGGTGACTAATGAGTTCTGTGCTATTAATTCCATTTACCATCCCTCCCTCCCTAGAAACTTTCCACAGTCTCCCTCCCCTGCAGCTTTAATGAGATACTTGTAAATTCATGTTGCTTTGTTACAGAATATACTCATCCTAAGAAGCATTTGGAATGTGTGGGCTTGATCCTTGGGTGTCTTTAAGATTTTATTGGTTCCTGCCCCCTGGGTCTTGCTGTGTTATTTGGAAACTGGAGAGAGGAAAGGTTTCAGCTCGCTTTTATTGCATTTATTTGGAAACCAAATGAATATTTTTCAAACCCTTTCCCAATACCTAGTGTTATTGGCCCTGGGCACCTGTTGCAATCCTTCCTACTAGATTTCACCTCCCACTTTCCTCACAGAGGCCATCTGAGGGCAACATTATTTTCCCCAACTCATCTTCCCTGCCCCACAAAGCTTACCCCTCTCTTCCACCCACTTTGCCCTTATTTTTTATTTTCTACTCCACCCTTCCCAAGTTCTTGTGTTTCTTATTATTCCCAACACTGACAACCCGCGGGTCCTAGTGGCTCTTGGTTGCAGAGCAGACATGCAGAGGTAAATCATAGTTTGTTAGAAGTTTTTATTGAATTGGGGGAACTTTCACAGAGGAGAGGATTACTGTGGTCACTTCTCAGAGATGCTTCTTTGCATTCATTAAGGGACATTGGAGAATATGAGAGTGAATCTCCAGGAGCCACCTAGCTCGGGTGAAATGGAGCAATTTATAATGAGAATTGCCTTTCTCTTTCCTCCTCTCCTGCTAGGAGCAGCATCTCAGCCATCCTTCTGTAGCATCAGAGTCATCTTTTTTTTTTAGAACTTACTCTAATGTATTTTTGACCCTGGGACCTATCCGTCAACTTTGTTAGGAAGCCTCACACAGATATTTGAGATCAAAGGGTCTCAGATAATGTTGGCTCCGTAAAGAGGTAGTTATGAAGCAAAACCCACGTTTGTAGTCAGAGCCAGCCTTGTGTTTAGGCGGAACCCACCATTGCCTGTGTTATAACATGAAGGGCAACTGAATTCTACCCAAATTTATTTCCATGTGCCTAACATTACATTACTTGAGAGTAAGGATATACTTGGTCAGGTAGCAATTAGTCATCTTTAGCATTTTTGTAAAAGACAAAAAAATGCAAAAGGAATTGTGATCCATCCACTTTCTATAACGGGTATGAATGAATGCTAGAGAGTTTCCTCCCTAGGACAGTCTGCAGGGGCATGGAACACTGGGATCGTTGCAGGTGAGAATTAAAAAGGGACCATGGGGGGTGAGGGGTGCAGAATGGGAAAGAGAAAGTGCCAGAAATGAAATTCCCCCTTTCCCCAGGCAATAGGCTTACCTGTAAGACATGTGGCCCTCTCAGAGCACTAGAAAACATCAAGTTATCCTTAAAAGAGTGACAAACCCCAAGCAAAACAAATCAATGTTTCTGTTTTCATAAATCTGTAGAAAACAACATTTCCTTTTCCCTCTTCAGCAGTTTCAAACACAGGGCAAATATTTTCACACTGCTCTATAAATCCAGAGTCTGTGGAGCTGTAGGGAATTTCCTCTTCAACTGTCCCTCATAATGACATCAAGAGGGAAAATAAAACCTCAGTACCAAAGGCATAGGTTTTTAGAGCCCACAGACTCGCTGGAATAGGTCCTGGTTTCCATGGAGTCCTCGGCAGGCCGTGGCCTGCATCCTGAGCAGTCGAGGGTTCGCAGGCTGTCTAGGGGGGCGGTAAATCCCTCAGTTTTAGGGCCCCCTTGTGAAACTCCAGGCAGGAGGTGTGTATCACCTACTAGACCCCGAGTGTTGAAGGTAGAGGATTTGAAACAGAGCCAAGGAAAAAGATAGTAAGGCAGTGGTTTTGCCTGTGGCTGTGCCAGGCACTTGAAACATATCCCTTTAAGGACTGGGAGCAGTCTGAAGTTTTAATTATTTAGTAGGAAAGCTTTGGAAATGATAGTGTGTGCTTTCTTGAGAGCAATGTGGTAGAGAAGCTTTAGAGGCAAGTGGCTTAACATTTGAATCCTCGTGCTACATTAAAAATGTGAATGAGCCTGAATTCAACACCTGCCTCCTCGCTCAGCTGCCATGTGGCCTCCCTGAGCCTTAGTCAGAAGCGATGATGGTCCTGACTTTGCGGTGTCAGTGAGGACTAAAGGGGACAAGGCACATAAAGACTCTAACAGTGACTGGTGCAGAGTAGGTGCTCAACAAATGACAGCTTTTATTATTTTTTAAAAATATTTTTTTGCTGAGACCGTTGGGCTCAATAGATAGAGTGTCGGCCTGCGGACTGAAAGGTCCCAGGTTCAATTCCGGGCAAGGCCATGTATCTTGGTCGCGGGTACAACCTCAGTGGAGGGAATGCAGGAGGCGGCTGATCAATGTCTCTCTCTCATCAATGTTTCTAGCTCTCTGTCCCCCTCTCTTCCTCTCTGTAAAAAATCAATAAAATATATATTTAAAAATATATATTTTATATATCTCTGTAAAAAATCAATAAAATATATATTTAAAAATATTTTTTTATTGATTTTAGAGAGGAAGAGAGAGGGAAAGAGAGATAGAAACATTAATGATGAAAGAGACCATTGATTGGCTCCCTCCTGCATGCCCTCTACTGGGGATTGAGCCCATAATCCTGGCATATGCCCTTAAACAGAATCAAACCTAGAACCCTCCAGTCTGCAGACTGATGTGCTCTATCTACTGAGCCAAATTAGCTAGGGCACAGCTTTTATTATTGGGGGATTTTATTATTGAAGACCACAGGAAACAACCAAGGCCATTCAATGTGCAACTTTACACTTGACCCAAAGGTGAGGCATGATTTGGTCATAGCCAGGTTTTTAGGGAGTCTTTCCTTTTTAGGTAGTCTTTTCCATTTCTTCTGTGGTTTTCTTCACGTTGGGTGAGGTGGCCCCACGGTGCATACAGGCAAATTCCTATTATGAGGCTGGTGGCCAGCAAGTCAACCATCCCTGGGTCATGAAGGTTTCTGAGGGAGAGAATGTGGGATGTAGAAGCATGCGCTCAGCAGGTAGGGGGTGCCCTGGCATGTAATAAACCCATGCCAAACAGGCAGCCCTCAGCCAAAGGCTGATTAAACATGAGTAAGCACATGTGTCAAGGGAAGAGCTTCCAAGCTCAGAACTAGCTGAAAAGGCTCAAATCGGCCCAAAGGGATTAGCTTTCCTGCCCTTTGCTCAATATCTCTGATTCCCAGGATGCTTCAGGAGGCAAGTGACCGGCTGAAGGGACATATTCTTAGATGAATGAGATTTGGGAAGACATTGGAACCCTCACAATGAATAACGAGTGTCCTGGGCAGAAAGTGGTGTCTCCTCCTGGGAGACGGGTGTCCTCCCCTATTAAAGGAGAAGGACTCTACCCTGCCTGCCAGCAGGAGGCTCTGCAGTGCCCCTCATCTGGGGCCTGGAAACCTGAGTCCATGTTGGGCCTTTCCTGTCAACTAACTGGCTGACTTTGGGTAACTTTCTCAGCCTCTCCGAGCCTCAGATTTCCAGATTGCAAAATGATGGCCTTGTTATACTAAATAGCCTCTCAAGTCTCTTTCAGCTCTGAAACCCCATCAGCTTGAGAGAGAGAGAGAGAGAGAGAGAGAGAGAGAGAGAGAGAGAGAGAGAGAGAGAAGGCACTGTCAACTTGCAACAAAGTTGTATAGATGAATTAGTTATATTTCAAATAAGGTAGATTCAAATGCTACCTTTAAAGACAATACATAAAAAATGGTATGCAATGTTAAGTTGTGTGTGTGTGTGTGTGTGTGTGTGTGTGTGTGTGTGTGTGTTGGGGTGCTGGTGTAGTTTACAATTTCTGTTTTCCACTGCATCCTTCTTCACTCTGTGAATGCTCAAAAGTCTGGAGGGAGGATGGCAAGTCTGCCCAATGTCAATTCCGCTCACAGAGCAGTCCGTCTTCTTCGGAGTGTGTGTGACCTTTGCAGGTTGTCACATCCTGGGCACAGCACCAAGCAGTCCTCCAAGGGGGCTGGCGTGAAGGAGCAGGCCCTGAGCCATGGGGTGGTGCGAGCGGCAGTTTCCGGGCCCCGTGCCAACCTCCAGATAATTGCCAGCAGCGGGAGAGAAGTGGTCGAGGTTGGCGGAGCCTGTCACTGGCAGATAGACGGCCCCCGCAGCATCGTGGCCGGGAGAGGGAGGCTGGGAGCCACCGTGCAGAGGGAGGAGGGGTGAAGGCAGAGGGCAGGAGAGGGAAGGGAGAGTCAGAAGGGGAGAGACAGACAGACGTGGATGATGAAGAGATGACTAGAGAAATGACAGGAAAGAAAGGGATGGGGATCACAGAGCTAGCTATCCGTTAAAGAGAAAGACAGATTTGGGGAATGAGACAGATGGAGGAGAGTGAGAGACACGGGGAGAAATGAGAACACAATGGGAGAGGAAGAGCTTTGGCCCAGCATTCACCTCTGCAGCTATGTTGGGGTTTGGTTCAGCAAGAGAGGCAGCCCCTCCAGATCCCACTGAATGTTTGTGCAGAAGGGGGAATAGAAAAAAGCTCCAAATCAGCTCCATTTCTTCACCAGCCTCATTGCTGGCTGCTCTGGGGGCAAAGGATGCTCAATGAATGGTCAATGGTCAGTCCCCGGCAGGGCAGTGAGAGGGTGTGAGTCCTTCCCTCCTCCACTGGACCAAGAGGTGGGGCAACCGTGGTGAGGGAGGATCACAACAGCCCCTGGGCTGGCTGGCGAGGGAGATGGCCATACGGGAAGGACCCTTGAAGGGAGGGGCTATGTGGGAAGCCACCCACAGTATGAAATGAAGATGATGGTCAGGTTGTAAACATCAGAAGCCTCACTGGAGGGAAACAGAAAGAACAATCTCCTCTTGGCTGTATTAGGCACCTAAGATCCATCAATAACAAGCACCATCGCCATTTACCGAGCGCCTACTTTTGTGCCAGGATTGGAGCTCAGCCCTTTGCATGAGCCATGCGTTTGATCAGCCACAACCCAATGAAGCCTGTGATTCATTAGCCCCGCTTTTCAGGAAAGCCACACAAGCTGATCCCACAGCTTGCCCAGTCGGGCCAGAGTGTACTGTTTGGTACCACGTGCAGATGGAGTCATGTGTGATGATGTTCTGCGGACACCCACCTGGTGTGATACTGTGCCAGCGCCTGGTTAGTGGAAAGTGTGGTGGGGGTGGAGAAAAGGGAGGCAGAAGTAAAAGATGAGGGACAGAGATAAAGAGAGACAGGACGCTGCCTGCAAGGAGCGTGGAGTCACCTGGGGGAGAAACGGATGTGTCATCAGAAGCTTTTCTAATGCAATGGCAGAAGGTGAAGGCTGAAAGTGCTGAGGGTCCACCCAAGCCTGAGACTCATTCTGAATGGGAGGGACAGGCCAGCCACATGCATGAGTTCAACGTGTGCAATTGAAGCGCAGGGAGAAGGTATCTTCCACATGGACGGAATTGCCCAAGCAAAGGCACAGAGACTGTAGAAGTAGGCCACAGTCAGGCTAATATATCTCCTACTGCACACTAGAAGGTTCTTTGTGCAGATAGAGAGCAGTAAGGGATGAGGTTAGATGGGTAGGCTGAGGTTAGACTGAGGAGAGGGTTAAGTTCAGAAGGTAATGGGCAGTGACTAAAGATGTCCAAGAGATAGACATCTCAGCCCTCCGCATGGCTCTGTGAATGAATGAATGAATGAATGAATGGCCATGTTCACTGATTCTTTCATTCAACAAATATGCATCATGCATCCACTGTGTGCCTAGCCCTGTCCAGACAGATGGGCACAACAGTGAACAAAGCAGGCAGAGTTCCCTGCTTCATGGAGCTCTGATTCTCGCAGGGACACATGCATTTTATGCTTTGTCTACCAATGATGGGGCACTATCCATATAGATGGAACTCAGGGTTCAAGGGCAAGCAGGAATCATTCCCCTGGGACCCCCCAGGGCTGCTGTGTAAAAACATTTGGTTTGGGACAGCTGAGGGACAAGTACAGGGGCCTCTGGGACCTGTGATTGGAGAAGTCACAGACAGAAGGGGCCATATTAGAAAGGACTCTCTTAGTTGCAATTAGCAAATTAAACGGGCTGCAGCAGTAGAAGGTGATTTACAGGCATATGCAGCCAAACTTCTAAAAAATAGGAATGGCTCTGGCCTCAGAAACAACCAGAATGGGGGGTCTTCATGCTGTCCCTCCCTCAGTCTTCAGGGACGTTTCTCTCAGATGCTGGGTCATTTCCTCAGAGGGGCTGCTGCTGAGGATTCCCCATTCGCCTCCATAGCTTCGTATCCTGACGGTTCAATGGCCAGATGAGGGAAGTGGCCTCCCCTATCCAGCTGCTTTTGGAAACTCGCAGGAGAGACACTGGCTGGCCTAGATCATCCCACCCCCTGGGCCAATCCGACAGTCCAGGACAGGAGTTTCCAGGACGCACCCAGGCTGAGTTACCTCTTTCCCTTTATGGCAGTGGTTCTCAACCTTCCTAAGGCCGCGACCCTTGCATACAGTTCCTCATGTGGTGGTGACCCCCAACCATGAAATGTTGCTACTGTTATGCATCGTGATGTAAATATCTGCATTTTCCAATGGTCTTAGGCGACCCCTGTGAAAGGGTCATTCAACCCCACAGGTTGAGAACCGCTGCTTTATGGCTAGTGGAGGCAGAGGGACACAGCTAACAGACACCTGCAGCTAGGATTGTGACAACTTAAACTCCACTTAACGGAACATGATGCTGAGTGGTGCCCAGCATTCCACCTAAATGCATAATAAAAGGTCACCCCTGCTCAATGAGGTCTGGGGCCCAGATATGACTCTCTTTACCCCACCCCACACATTGTAAAGAGCCAGGAGTCACCTGGGGAGAAATGGGATGTGCCCATTTATAAAGCGATACCACCGAGCAATTTAGAGAGAGAAAACACACACTATGCATGAGCTCTCCTGGAGGCAGGGAAGTGGGTTCTTTTAAAGATACATGTACAGTGTAGGCGTGGAGGAGAGCTGGGCCATTTTGAAAGGAAACAGGTACCGGGGCTCCTCAGAGGCAGGACTGTCACATCCTCTCCCCCCCCCCCCCCCCCC
>PVJN01013893.1:28214-38308 GCA_004026805.1 Lasiurus borealis | reverse complement strand
CCCCAGTTTCACGGGTTAAATTTCACGTGGACCCTGGCTCACCGGGGCTAGAGGCAAACGTGGCAGGTAACTCGGTGAATGAGGAATGACTTCTGGGAGAGAGAGTGAAGCCAGGAACCCCAAATTCAAACGATAGCATCAGCCAGCTCTCCGCCGTGCCACAGAAATCTGTCCTGAAGGAAAATCCCCAAAGACGGCTCATGGGGTGCCACATCCCTGAGTGGGAGGGAGGTGGGAGGAGAGGAGCACCCTGCATGCAGCTGTGACCAAGTTCCGTGTGGGACCCCAGGCAGCGGGGCAGCCACTGGCTAAGGACGAGCTGGGATAGGTGGCTCCCTCCAGGCCTTCCCCATCAGGCTCCGGCCGTGGCTGGTGCTGCTGCCTGACTGGGCATGCTGCCACCAGGTGGCGCCAGCGCCCCATCTCCAGAGGCCGGTGCTGGGAGAAGGCTGTGCAGGGGACACGGCTGTGCAGGTCTACCGGCTATCGCTGCCTCCCCGCTGTCCCTCTGCCTCCCCGACAGTGGACGGCATGGTGGTCACTTCGGTGCTGGACACTGAGGCCCGGGAGGCTGTTAAGTGCGCATTACTGCCATTCAGTGCACCGGCACGCTCCTCGCTTTATCATAGCATGTCCGCAGAGCCCATGGCTCCTGGTCTGTTAGGAGGCCACACGGGGGTGCTGGCTCTCTAGGTTGTCCCGTGGGCAGAAGACAGCGCCTGTGAGTCATTGTGGTCAATGCTGACATGCGTCTCCCCGGACGCCGGCACGGCCAGTCAGTTGTGCATCCCTCTTGTTGGGTCCTCAGCCCACTGCTGGCCGCCCACAGGAAATATTCTCCATGGGCAAAGGAGCAGGCCTCACTCATGTCCGGGTGGACACGCCTTTCTGGTGTCCCCTCCAGAAGCTGGGCTGTCCCGCTCTGAGCAGCCGGGTTCTCTGGGCGGCAGCTGAGTCAGGACCCGGGATGCTGAGAGGCAGGTGTGGGTGAGGGGCGGTCCTGGGGACACCGCCGGGGATACCTCTGTGGGCACTTAGGCAAATGGTGTTTTAAAAAAATAAGTCCTTTTCACAAATTGTAACAAGCTCGGAACGCTGGTTTTCAGTCTGCAAAGGAGGAGGAGGAAGCACAGCTCCACACGGACAACTGTGCGGCGTGAGAGTGACAAACTGGCAGCGGAGGCTGAGGCTGAGCGTGAAGAAAGTCGCAAGTGCTCCACCTGAGAGCAGCCAGGGTGGGGGCCTGGGTGGGGGGGCGGGCAGCGGCGAGTGCAGGAGGTGGCCCTGTGTCACCCTTGAGACACCTGAGGGCAGTTGCCTAAATCAGGCGCACGTTTCAGAAACCTTTCATCCAGGGTGCGTGAGCGGAACAGAGGGGACTCGTGTGTCTCCAGGTGAACCCCCGCCTTCAGGGCGTGGGGCGCTCAGCCTCCTCCCTGCGGGGGGCTGCACGGCTTGGGGGCCTCTGCTCAGACCCTCCTCCTCCAGGTCCTGTCGGGCGCCCTGACGCTGGCCCTGACCGGGAGGTGTGACCAGGATGTGCTGCGCCTCCTGCTGGCCGTTCCCGGGGACGCGCAGGCCCGGCTTGTCACGCAGGAGCTGTGTGGCCTGCCCGGCGCCAGCGTGTACTCCCTGCTGGTGTCCCTGAGTCGCCACCTGGACCTGCGCACCTTCCTGTACAAGGTGAGGCGCCGGCTGGCGTGGCCCGTGGGATGGCCGGGGGCTGGGCTCGGGGGTGGGGACGAGGCCCAGAGAGGACGAAAGCAAGCAGGCCCTCACCGCTCAGGTGACGCCCGAGAGGGAGCGTGGTGTCCATTATCCCATGTGGTGTGTTTCCTTCCAGACGCTGGTGCCGGCGGAAGCCCGGGGCGCGCTCGGCGCCCTGCTGGACGTCGTCTCCAGCCTCAGCCGCCTGCTCCCCAGAGCCAGCCGCGTCCTGGAGGACCTGCCCCTGTTCCTCGGCATCCCGGACATCGCCGCCCTGCTGGCCCTGCCCGCCTTCCAGCAGGTGCGTGTGTGACCGGGGCTCAGGGAAACTTTCTGCCGCGCTGGGCCTACGGGTCTTTTCCCCCGGTATTTCTCCTGCCGATTCTAATCCCACCGAGACCACAGACTGGAGGACAGGAAACCCGCTGAGGGGCTCTGCAGGCAGCAGCAGGACAGAAAGCAAGGCCTGGTGTCTCTGAGGAGGAGGCTGGGCCCTTCGTGCCTAGGCTGTGTCCGCACAAATGAGGTCCCAGGGCCCGTTGGCCTAAGCCGGAGCATACCTTGCTTTTACAAACCTCAGAATAGTGACTTACACGTAAATGATGGGCACACAAATTACAGGTCATTTCTGCAATGCACACAAACTCGAACGAGGTGAAAGGTGTGATATTGGTCTTTGCTTTAACTCTCTCTGCCTGGGAGGGAGCTGACTGGGAGGGAGTAGGTGGAGGGATGGACAGGGGGTGCAGGATGTGGCAGATAGAGGAGTGAGTTCTCAGAGCTGCCCGTCAACCAGGGGACAGTTGGGGGAGACGTCAGTGCCTGGCAGTTGGGCAGCAGAGACCACACTGAGAGCGTTGGTCTGCGATGGTTGTGGATCAGTGCTTCATCGCTGACAGGGAGCGGCCGTGTGTGGCCTCCCCGTGGTGGTTTGCAGAACAGAAGGGCCTCAGCAGGGACGCACATTCGGACCAGTTGCCGTCGTTTTCAGAGGGAGGAGACGGGCATTTCCACGGGCTGCGGGCGTCGCTCCGTCACAGCTCACGGAAGGGTGTTTCCCTGTGCTCTCAGGCTTCACCCCGGGCCAAGGCCGCAAGTTCAGCCTTCGGGTCCTTCCAGGACGTGGTGACCATGGTTTGCCCGGAGCAAGAGTCTTTTCTCAGCAACGCTAACATGTTCCTTAGCCTGCCCAGAGTTGACGAGCTCTTGGAAAGTGACAAAGAAAAGTTCAACATTCCCGAAGACTCAAGTAAGAAAACTGGAACCCATATTTGCTTAGATTAGTTTGCATATGAACCGTTTGCTTTGCTTTATGCAAAATACTTTGTGCAGAAAGTTGGCAAGGAATTTCTTTTCTGCCCTCTAACTTTTATCCTTCCTTTTTGTTGGAACTTTAAATTTTCAGTTACAGTTGACAATATTATGTCAGTTTCAGGTGTATGGCAGAGTGAGTAGACATTTATATAACTTATGAAGTGATTCCTTCCCCTCTTATCCGCCCCCCACTCCCACTAGTCCAGTGTTCACCTGGCACCATAGATGCAAAAATTCTCAACAAAACATTAACAGATCAAATTCAGCACTACATGAAAAGGAAATACCCATGATCAAGTGGGATTCATTCCTGGAATGCAAGGTTGGTTCAATATCTGCAAGTCCATTGACATGGTACACCACATTAACAAAATGGAAGTCATATGGTCGTACCAATTGGTGCAGAGAAAGCATTTGACACGATTCAGAACCCGTTCGTGACAAACACTCTCAGCAGAGTGTCCTTCCTTCTCAGCCAGGCTGCCCAGCGCGGGCGTGGCCACTGTACATAAACATGAATATGTCTTTTCTGAATCAAAGTCGCTACTGTCTACTCTAAGCTTATCATTTAAAGTGTAAGTTGTTAGAACATCAGAGCAAGCTCTGTAATTCATGCTTTACATTCATGGTGTTCTCCTGCTCTTCCTTTACATTTTATGGGATTATTTCTATCGAGTTTGTGGTACTTTTTGAGTAAAAAAACTTGTTTGTTTTTTTTCACCTGGTGAACATGGAAGGAAGTAACTACAGCTGTGCTCTTCATACGTGGGGGTCGGGAACCAGGGACCGTCGCTGAGAGCATTTCCATTTCCCATGCTCTCCAGGGGCCAGGCACTGGAGGGACGGGAGCCCTCACGCCAGCTCCAGGCCTGAAACACTTGATCCTAATCGCCATGGCGATGCAGGCTCTGCCTTCATTCCCACCTGTGGCTGAGTCTAGCAAACCCCCACCGCACCACCACACCACAGCGAGGAATGGAGGGTCTGAGTGAAAACATGGCAATTTCACACCAGAGGAGTAAATGCCACAGCTCTGGATAGCGCAGCAAGAACAGTCAGCAGCAGTTTATACAGCTGATTTCATTTAAAGTCCGTGCTGGTCCCCAAACTGTACCCGGCTCTCTGGCCTGGGAGCCGGGGCTTCCCTGTCTCCTGTTTCCATCTTCCTGTGTCCCTGCCAGCCCCGTGCACTCTCCTCGATGGCTCGGTTTGAAATGTAAAGGTCACACTTCCTTTCTTTCAAATGTCAATGAGAAAGTGTTACCTGAGGCTTCTCACGAGACAAGAGCCACTAAACACAGTCATGACACACATTCCTGAGTCTCCGCCCAAATGCAGACCCGTGTCACTCACTCACGGAAGGCAGGGCACGTGGATATGCAAATGAGTTCTCCACTCACCTGGGCCTCCCATCTTGGTAACACTTTCTGTTTTTAATCACAACAGCACCGTTTTGCATGAAGCTTTACCAGGAAATACTACAGTCACCCAATGGCGCCTTGGTGTGGGCCTTCCTGAAACCTGTGTTACATGGGAAGATACTGTACACCCCCAGCACCCCAGAGGTGAACAAGGTCATCCAGAAGGTAAGCCGCGCGGACGAGGGTCTGATGAGCCACAGAGCCGTGCTCTGGAGGCAGCCTTAAAGAGACTGAACGTCAAGATCACGTGTGTGGGCTTCCCCTTGGGTTCAGAGGTCGATTACTCCTTGTTCTGCCACTTTCCCGTTCCGCGGCCGTCACAGTGGGGCCGCAGTCCCGCTCTGAGGGGACCCTGGAGGCAGGAGGTGTCGATACAGTGGCTCGCCAGGTGAGGATGGATGGACAGGAGGCCTGGTTGTGAGCACGGGCACAGGGCACAGGTGCCGGTCCGCTGGGTGTGCATCTGGTGACAGAAATGGCCTCTGGGCCTGCTGTCAGGGTAGGGGGCTTCCTGGGCTCCCTGCGAGCTGAGGCTGCACCCAAGGGTGAGGGCGAGGGCGAGTGAGGGCCAGCGCAGCGCAGCAGGGGCACCGCCTGTGAAATGCTGGGTTCCCTTCCCTGTTGCTGCCTCCTCACGCTGGCCCTGGCAGGACTTTCATCGCTCACACGTGCACTTTCCCTTGAGATGACGTGTTGTGCTTTCTTGGGGTCTCGCTTCTGGTCCAGGGGCACCTGAGCCTGCAGGTGCTTTGGGTCACCACAGAGGATGCGGTGACGCCTGTTCAGACCCCAGGAGAGGCGAGCTCTCAGGACCGACTCCCACCTGCAGGACCGTCCCTCACCGAGGCTCCCACGCCTCCAGAGTGGTTGTCGAGAGGCTGCGGCAGACCCCCTCCTTCCCAGGGCACTCAGCTCGGGATGCTTTTTTTTTTTCTTCCAGGAACTGCTCTTGCTTTCGCTTATTTAGAGTGTGTTTCATCACTTCTGTGTCTACCTTGATTGTAATTATGTTCGTTATTTCCTAAGGATGGAGTTTCTTATCTTGAGAGAAGAAGGCATGGGCCTTATTTGGAGGGTCAGTGCGTGTTTTTATTCTGAGGGTCAGCAGCAGCGGGTGAGTGCCCAGCGCTTCACGCTGGCACTGAGCAGCTGAGAGTAGATTTCTGAGGAGGGAGCGAAGGCCGGTGTTAATTTAGTCGGCCAAGGTGTACCGAAGGCATCTACAGTTCTAGCCAGTGAGGCCAACATGGGGGCCCCATGGGGAACAGCAAGTGGGGGACCCCGAAGAGGACAGCGAGGGCACACCGAGGTGGACAGGTAAGTGGGGGCAGTGTCTGGGCGAGAGGTCTCGGGGACACACTTCGGACCCGAGGCCTGGAGGGGGCCCCTGGCAGAGCGGCGCTCGGATCCAGCACGTCCGGCTCTCTCAGCGGGCGCACAGCTGACCCCTTCCAGCGGAGACGGAGGCATGACCAGGCCTGCTCTCTCGCAGGCCAACCACACGTTCGCGTTTGTGGACAAGCTGAGGACTCTCTCGGAGACACTGCTGGGCCTCGCCCGCCGTGCCCAGAGCGGTGGGCACGGCCAGATGCTCGGGCGGCTGCAGGTGAGCGTGCCCCTCGCCGAGGGCTGGGGAGCGGGTGGCGGGAGGGGCGTCCGAGGGAGAGTCTGCAGTGTCCTGGGCACGGCTCTCCCCGCCGCCTGGTGAGACCGACGCACAGTGGACAGTCCCCGTGATGGTCACGGCTGAGCCTTCCGCCTTCCAGACGAGTCTGTCGCCTTCCCCGGTGGCTCACACACGGGGAGTGTAGGCCTCTTTCAAGGTGGCACATGTGATGTGCCTTTTCCTTGAACAACAGCAAACTGAGTAACCAACCCGCGTTATCAGCAAGAAACGCGATGCCGTTGTCTTTGTTCAACTGCATTTCCCTTCAGGAAGCCCTGAAAAACAAGTTCGTAAGAAACTTCGTGGAAAGCCAGTTACACATCCGCGTAGACAAACTGACGGAGAAGCTGCAGACGTATGGTAAGTGTGCCTGAGTGTGCCTGAGTGTGTGTGTGAGAGCGTGGATATGTGAATGTGTGTGTGTGAGTGTGGATATGTGAGAATGTGTGTGTGTATGAGGAGGCATCAATGTGAGCGTGGATGTGTGTGTGTGAATGTGTGTGTGTGTGAATGTGGATGTGTGTGTGTGGTATGTAAGTGTGTGGTGTGGGTGTATGAGACTGTTGTGTGAGTGTGGATGTGTGTGTGTGAATGTGTGTGTGTGTGAATGTGGATGTGTGTGTGTGGTATGTAAGTGTGTGGTGTGGGTGTATGAGACTTGTGTGAGTGTGGATGTGTGAGTGGATATGTGTGAGTGTGTGTATGAGTGTGAATGTGTGAGCATACATGCGTGTATGTGTGAGTGTGTATGTGAAGTCGTGTGTGTGTAGCGGGTGTATAAAAGCATGTAAGTAGGTTTTCATGCACGCTCACTGCTTGGACTTCCTTCACCAAGTCCTGAGCAGAGTCTGGGGGGTCCTGTGGAGGAGCGAGGCCGGGGAGCGTGGGGGAGACCCCGTGCGGTGTGCATTGCAGTGATGAGGGGAGGCCCTCCGCCGCCGCCACCCCACCTGTGGGGGCACCGGGATGGACTTCCGGGGAATGGGGGCCTCTCTGCTGTGGGGCCCGGCAGAGCAAACCTGGGCCGATGAGGCCACGCCCCAGCTTCTCTATGCGAGCCCTCGGCGGCCGTTTCCCGGGCCTGTGACCCGCTCCCCTCAGACCAGAGCCCGTCCTGAGCCCCGTGGGTCGCATCCAGAGAAATGCTGCTGTGCAGCCTCCTCGGCCGAGAGGTGGCAGTGCTACCCTGCT
Source organism: Lasiurus borealis (assembly GCA_004026805.1). Taxonomy (NCBI): domain Eukaryota; kingdom Metazoa; phylum Chordata; class Mammalia; order Chiroptera; family Vespertilionidae; genus Lasiurus; species Lasiurus borealis. The sequence continues at coordinate 31,009 of PVJN01013893.1, read as the reverse complement.
GTGTGAACACGCCCACTCGGGCACCCACCCGGGACGCCCACCCAGGGCCCGTGTGCAGCGCTGGCCTCCACACTGTCTGCAGACTCCTTGCCGGGAGCAGCTGCCACCGGCCTGGGCTCCAGGGAGGCGCTTGGCAAGGGTCGTGGAGTCTGGTGACTTCCCCGCCGCCCAGTCGCCCTCTCCATCCCCTGCCCCACGCGCCTGGCCTTTGCTGAGGGACGTTTCTTCACTTCCGTGCGGCATCAACCATGGAGCCCGGTGGAAGGTGGAGCCCGCTCCTCTGACAGCAGCCGAGCTCGCGGTGAACAGGCTGGGTCCGGAGTAGTGCCGTCCGCGGGAACTTGGCTGCGTGTCCCGGTTTGTCCAATGTCCGCGCGGGGATGGCAGGCACTGGGCGGGGCAGCCACCATGTCCTGTGCTCCTGTCCTCCGCAGGGGGCCTGGGCCGGACGCTGAGCCGCCTGAGCACCGCCGACCTCCTCTCCCTGGGCCCCGCGCTGGTCAACCTGTCCTCCTGCGTGCTGCTGGACCGCTTCCAGGGGCTGCCCTCCGCCGCCGCCCTGGAGGCCACCGCCCGCTGGCTCAGGCAGCGGAACAGCTTGCTGGCCAGTGAGTGTCCAGTGGCAGGCCATGCTCATGGGGCCCGCACTGACACGTCCCTCCCTGACCTGGGGACCCCGACAGCACGTCCCCGCTCCCCGATGTACCCCCCATGGCTCAGAGAGGAGCGGCCTCTCCACAGCGGGCTCTGCCTGGGGAAGGGGTGGCCGCCGGCTCCTGAGCTGTCCCTGCGCCTGACTTACTGGTCACCCTGTGGTTTGAGGGTCTCACAGGACAAATCACATGTTTCCTGGTTAAAGTCCCCCCATTTTTATCAGTTTCCTGACATCTGGGGGCGGGGGCGGGTGCTGATGGGGAGGGACAGGGGCCCATTCTGCCCGTCGTCGATGGTTCAGTTGCTAAAGGCAAGCCCGGTGTTCTCGGCGTGCTGTGCCAGACAGCGAAGGGCATGGAGCACCTCCTGGCTCACCGGACACCCAGAAGTTAGTGCTTAGGATGCCCGGGCCCCAGAGAGGGAGTCCCCAGAAATGCAGGACCCCTGTCTCTGCGCACTGGGGTGCCCTGTGTGGGTTCACGTAATGAAACAGGAGGGCGAGGAGTCAGAGGCCTGGGCCGTTGCCCCAGCTGTCCATGCGCCACTGGTGACAGACGCACGGCGCCCCCTCTCCCCGGTACCTCCCCTCCGGGCCTCCCTGCGAGCCGCTCCGTGGTGACGCCTGTCGTCCGTCTGTCCGCAGGCGTCCTCTTCAACACGTCCTCGGTGCGCGGGTGCTCCGTGGCCTACACCGTCCGCACCAGCCTGCTGTACAGCGTGAGGACGGACCAGGCGGAGAACCCCTTCTGGAAGTCCCACCCCCAGAGCCTGCCGGCCGCCGGCTTCACCTACAACTACGTCTTCGCGCCGCTGCAGGACATGCTCGAGCGGGCCCTCGTCCGCGTGCAGACCGGGCAGGAGGCCGTGGGGCCCGCCGCCCAGCTGCAGCCCATCCCGTACCCCTGCCACAGCAGCGACCTGTGAGTGCCGGGCCCCTCCCCGTGTCCCTCCGTGTGCGGCTCCGTGTCCTCATCTCAGCATCAGGAGACTGGCTGGGCCTGCTCCGTGTCTCAGGGTGCACGGCTCAGGCCTGGGCCTGGCTGGAGGGAGATAATGCCACACAGGCGGCTTTACATGCCACGCGGGAGGCTTCATATGTGACGCAGGCGGCTTTACATGTGATGCAGGCGGCTTCACATGTGACACAGGCGGCTTTACATGTGATGCAGGCGGTTTGACATGTGACGCAGGCGGCTTGAAAGACCTTCAGGTCGGGGTGCAGTGCTCCCCAGGCTTTGCGGGGCTGACTCCCAGGTCCGCCTGTGGGAGCGAGGGGAGCAGAAAACGGCTCTTTGCCACAGGTTGTTAAAGATGGGGGTGCTGCCCACAGCAGGCCAGAGCGTGACCAGAGCCTGCGTAGCTGTGGGGGGAAGGGGGACAGGGTTCAGGTGTGGCCAGTGCCAGTCCGTGCACGGGGCACGTGGGCCGTGAGGACTTGAAGGCAGCCTCCGTGGAGCGGGCGCAGCCAGGTCAGCCAGGACACTGGCAGAGGGGAGGCCAGGATGGAGACCAGGAGGGAGCCGGCACGCAGGCCGCCCAGGAGCCCCCCTGTTGGCGGGAGGGGGAGGTGGGCAGTGGCTGCTGGGGATAAGGGAGGGAGAGGTTTTCTGAACGTCTTTGTCAATCCTCAGCTGAGGACATTGTCCCCTGGCTTTTCAGAGAGCGTGGAGGGAAGGGCGTGGAGAGAGAGAAACGTCCCTGTGAGAGAGACACACGGGTGGGTGCCTCCCACACGCTTCCCGACCAGCAGTCGCCCTGACTGGGGGTGGGACCTGAGACCCTGTGGTGGGTGGGCCTGACGGGAGCAGAGCTGCCACTGGCGCTCACAGCCCCTGGGCGCCTCCTCGCAGATTCTTGAGCACCGTGGGTTTCTTCCTGCCGCTGATCATGATGCTGACGTGGATCGTGTCTGTGGCCAGCATGGTGCGAAGGCTGGTTTACGAGCGGGAGATCCAGATGGAAGAGGTGAGCCGTCAGGCCTGGCCTGGGAGAGGCTCTGCCTGCCCCCTCTCTGTGGGGCCCTGCATGGAGCCGGCGGGTCCCTGTCCCAGGAAAATCGCTTCAGTCGGTGTTTCCTGTGGAGATGCGGGTGGGGTGGGGGGTGGGGGGTGGTGGTGGAAGGAAATGAAAGACAGGTGACA
>PVJN01013893.1:0-28114 GCA_004026805.1 Lasiurus borealis | reverse complement strand
TATTTTTATCTTTCCCGAAGAAGGGTGAGAGAGACGGGGGAGAGAGAGAGAGAGAGACCCAGCGGTTGCCTTCTGCATTCACCCCAACTGGGGATCGAGCCCGCAGTCTAGCACGTGCCCTGACCGGAAGTGAGCCTGCAGCCTGTGGGTGCCTGGTTGGTGCTCCAGCCAGTGGGGCCACCCGCCCAGGGCCCAGCCATTCCCATGCGGCTCCGGACGACAGAGCCGCTGGCTCCCCGTCCTGACGCGGAGCCGGGATCTTCAGGCTCAGCTTGGCTCTTCCTGTCAAACTCTCAAAACTGCTTTACCCCCGAGGCGCATCTCCAGTCCCCTCCCGCCCTCAGCCACGGAGGGCGCGGCCGGAGGCCAGGCAGAGTGCTCCTTGTCACTGTCTGTCAGCACAGACGAGCGAGCAAATGCCCGTGCTCTGCCCGGCTCCATGCGACACTGCCTGCTGCTCTGCCCACCTCCCCCTGCATCCCGGCCTCTCATCCGGGGGGGCCCTGGGCAGAGGGCCCGGGGGATGTCCAGTCTCAGGGGCTCCCAGGGGACGGGAGCATGTGGCCGGCGGTGGTCAGCGGGCAGCCTGGCGGGGCCTGCCCCGTGCTGTCCCCTGTGTGGTCATCCATGAGGAGCCTGTTCCCACATGCTGGTCTCCCAGTTTTCTCTGTCCTCACGTGGGACCAGCCTCCTCTGTCGGTTCCTAAGAAGGACACACAGGCGCAGGGGACGGCCAGGCCCAGAGCCCACCTGCCGGCTGCCTTCCCCCCGGGACAGATCCTCCTCCTCGGGCTCCCCCTGCTGTGCTAACGGCTCCCTTTCCCTCTCCCTCTCCCGGCAGTACCTGCGGACGATGGGGGTGCCCCCGGCCACCAGCTTCCTGGCCTGGTTCCTGGAGAACTTGGCCCTGATGGCCCTGGGCAGCGCGGCCCTGGCCGTGGTGCTGAAAGCCAGCGGCATCTTCGCGCACAGCAACGCCTTCCTGCTGTTCCTCTTCCTGCTGGACTTCGGGGTGTCGGCGGTGACGCTGAGCTACCTGCTGGGCGCGTGCTTCGGCCGCGCGGCCCCGGCGGCGCTCTGCGGCAGCCTGCTGTACCTGGCCAGCTTCCTGCCCTACGTGGTGCTGCTGGTGCTGCGCGGCCGGCTGGGGGCGGCCGCCCAGATGCTCCTGGTGAGTGTGCGGCTTTCAGAGACGCCCGGAGAGGCTGGTCCACCGCCGCCAGCACCCTCACCGCCCGCCTTCCCCTGCGTTTCCCTGCTGGCCGCCTGTCCTCAGGCCCCCCCGCCCCCGGAAGGAACCTGCTGTGGCTCAGGGTCCCTGCGGGGTGCTGGTGGGGGCAGGCAGCCGGAGGGGCATTTCTCCTCACAGCCCCTCCCGGGGAGACCGGGCGATCCCCAGCACCCAGGGTAGCAGGCGGCTCCAGATCATGGGTTTGGGCTGGTGTCAGTCAGGTGTTTCAGGGGAATGAAAGCCGCCTGGGCCTGCGGGCCCGGGTGCTCTCCATGGGGAAAAGGCCTGTTTTACTCCCGCCTCACGCGGGAGGGTGCCATGCACGCAACGTTTGATTTCCTTTTGGCGTGTCCAGTGATTTCTAGCCAGGAAAGGCCTACCTCTGGCGTGTTGTGTTTTTAATGGCGAATGGCGCGAGGCGCCCTCTTAGCCGCCTTTCCCGGCAGGGAGCTGTGCTGCTGAGCGGGGCAGCGGTTCCCTCTGCTCCATCGTCCTGGCGCAGGACACGGGCGCCGTCCTCAGCCCACGCTGGGCGGGGCCTCGCTCCACACAGAAAGTGGGAAATGGCCTTCCCTGGCCGTGGGCCCGCATTCCGCACCCCTGCATAATGACTGTCGAGGCGCCGCAGGAGAGAGAAATAGTTCTCTTTACTGCTAAAAATGAGCTCGTCCCCCGAGTTTCTGCAGCCGATGGTGGGCTGAACGTCTGGCGCGGACACAGGCTCACTGGGTCCTTACGGGCGCTGCGTGGCGCTGTGGACAGCCTGTCCCATCACGCGCTAGCGGCTCTCTCTCTCTCTCCCCACCGCTCCGCGCAGTGTCTCCTCTCCACGACCGCCTTTGGACAAGGAGTGGCTTTCATTGCGTTCCTGGAAGGGCAGGAGGCAGGTAGGTGATGCGCAGTTCCAGGGGCTCCGTGGTTTGGGCGTCAGGGGACCTGGAATTGTCCTGTGGGGGGGAGGGGGACACGGGAAGTTCCTCCACGGAGCAGGCCCTGGGAGTGAGGAGCTGGGGCCCAGCCTGGCTGTGTGTGCAGCACCGCCCGCGCCAGCTGCCCTGGCGTCAGGAGCGCTCAGGAACAGCCCTGGCGCCGTGTCCAGCCGCTGCCCGGTCAGCCCACCAGCCAATGCCCAGCTCTCCCCCATGGCAACCCAGCACCCTGTTCCCCTGGCAACCTCCTGAACTCTTCCAGGAATGGGTCCTGCCTCCTGGGGTCTCTGCCCATGCTCCTGTTTCTCTTTCCAATTCTCTCGTTGCCATGTCAGCCTCCACCGCAGTCTGCCCGCTCTCCTCTCTGTGCCCAGAAAGGGACTTAGTCATGCCTCGAGGGTACGCTGATCCGCTTTACTCCCCTGACAGTGTCCCTATTAATTTGGCCTAAAATAGCATTTTAAAAAGTGGATTGGCAGCCTTTCTCGCTTCCCTTGACGTGTTGACTGCTGACATCCTAAGCCTGGACAGACATCTATCTCTTACATGTTTCTGTGGTTTTATGAACACTTACAGTTAAATATATGCAGTACATGCAGTCGCCTCCAGCTGCTGCGTATGAGACCTCTCACTGGGCACTGGTCTTGGAGTTTTCAGGCATTTTAGGGAAACACGCCGACGGGTTGTCCATTCACACGGCGGCTGTGCCGGGACAGGAGAGCCAGCCCCGGCCTCCTGAGGGCCTGCAGCAGCTCTGAACAACTGGTCCAGAGGGGGTGGAGGAGACGGTCACTGTCTGTCCTCTGGGTGTTTCGCACTAAACTCCAGCAAGTGACGGCTGTGTTTTATGTGAGAGATCTAGGCTGGTCCTTTAGGGCAGTGGTTTGCAAGCCATGGGTTTGCCACCCTGTTAACTAATGAGTTTGCCGATCCAGTGGTCAGCAAACTCATTAGTCAACAGAGCGGCAAACCACGGTGTGCTGACCACTGCCTTAGGGGAACCGAGGGAGAGGGATAGCTTACTTGGCGTATGTTTTAACTCAGCAGTAAATTGCAAATGCTTTGTGAGAAAGAGTGGTCCTAGCCCATCCCAGGCCTTCTACGTCCTGTTTATATGTTTCCTAGGGGCACAGACCATGATAAAGTTTAGGGCCTGGGTCGGCAGGAGCCTTCTTTATGTTTTGTATGGCCTGCCTATTTTCTCAGTAAGTGAGGAACGCACCTTGCAAAGACTTTAAGTGCTGGATGTTAAGATGTTAATGTTTGCTCTGCCCGTATCGTCGAACCCAATGCCCCTCCTTCGCTTCAGCTGCTGCAGCTCCGCCATTCCCCCCGGGTTTGACTCTGCCCTTCTTCCCTCCAGGGGTCCAGTGGGGCAACCTGTACCAGCCGCAGGAGCAGGCGGGCCTGGCACTCGGCTGGGTCTGTGTGATGATTCTGGTCGACTCAGGCCTTTACTTCCTGTGTGGCTGGTACCTGAGCAACGTGGTTCCTGGTAAGACTCCTCCCCTTTGTCACGGAGCGTGGGCCTTCTGTCCCAGCAACCTGTGCTGTAACAGCTGCTGTTTAGTTTTCCGCTGAGCGCAGGTGGGCCCTTGTGCTGGGAACTGACGTTGCTAATTGGCTTCCGTGCACGTGCTTGCTCCAATCTCCGCTAACACCAGGCACCTCTGGTGATATCTGAGCTGTGCTGGGCTCGAGGCCATAGCTCCCTGCAAGGTAGTTAGTTACTAGGTTCCTCCTCTCTTCACCCCTCCCATCCCAGCACACAGGGCGTCTTTTATGTTTTAAAAAGCCTAGGAAAGGTCCGGAAGTCTCATCCCGTATTTGGAAGACAAAGGGACCTAGAAAACATAAAAAGCGAAAGCTTCCTCCATGTTTTGGCTCAGACTTTGAGAGGCTGCTCCCTGAGACTGCTAGCACAACGAAGCCTCCAAGTTAACTTGGCTTGTTGAGGAAGGCGTCTTCTGTTTAGCTCGCTGATTTACAATGAAGCAGTGAGATGACAAAATGAACTTAAAGTGTGAGCGAACTACTGTGCGGCTGTTTAAAACTGCTGTATCAGAGACAGAGAGAGAGGAAATGTGGGTGTGTATTATTTTAAGTAATGCTGACTTTCTTCAATTAACGTATACACTTTTTAAAAAATCTATTTTTAGTGACCTCAGAGAGAAAGGGAGAAGGAGAGATAGAAACATCAATGATGAGAGAGAATCATGGATCAGCTGCCTCCTTCAGGCCCCTACTGGGGATTGAGCTCATAACTCAGGCCTGTGCCCTGACGGGGAATCAAACCGGGACCTCCTGGTTCATGAGTTGATGCTCAACCACTGAGCCACACCGGCGGGGCCTAATGTATACATTTATATAACTTTAAGTTGTGTAACATTTAATGTGAAACACGTTAACACACTAAGACACAAATTATTTAAATAAAATACTAAAAAGGGAAATTTTAGTTGAGGAAATGTTTCCGAAAGATAGCTAGACACATAAATGAATAATAATGTTTAAAAGTTATTGAAAATAATGACAGCAACGGTGGCTGGTGATGATACAAAACCTTCCTATGGATTGGCCAGGGCGTAGGCAGTGGAGCCTCTGCAGAGCAGACGGCAGCGCTCAGTAACCAGCCCACGCAGGGGCGATCACTCGGGAGTGGGTGTGCGTTTCAGTCCGTGAGAAGGGACGCATCAGTCAGTTAACCTGCCGGGGAGAGAACAGACTCGTTCGTAGTTTCTCAGACACAGTGTCATGAAAACCATGAGTCAGCAGGAAAAGCATGACTGTGAAAGGTAGGCAGGGTTTTTTTTTTTTTTTTTAATATATTTTATTGATTTTTTACGGAGAGGAAGGGAGAGGGATAGAGAGCTAGAAACATGGATGATAGAGAAACATCAATTAGCTGCCTCCTGCACGCCCCCTAATAGGGATGTGCCTGCAACCAAGGTACGTGCCTTTGATGGGAATCAAACCTGGGACCTTTCAATCCACAGGCCAACACTCTATCCACTGAGCCACACCAGTTTCGCGAGGCAGGGTTTTTTAAACACCGAAGACATAAGCAATGAGAATCGACCGAGTTTCCTTTATAAGAATTTAAATCAAATTGCAAACAGCCATATAAAATTATGAGACAATTTATAAGCTTATCAGGCTATTTAAAGAAAATGATAACATTCTCAAATCACATTTTAAAAAGACGTATCTCCGTGTTCAGTCAGCAATTTTAAAACATCATCATTTGGTTTACATGCCAAATGGTTGTTTATGGGGACTTATGCAACATCTTTTTTCCGTTGTTAATTTTTCTGCCTTAAACACGCACTTCTCCGGTAACGCAGTTAAAAGACAGGAATTGGCTATCTGTCCTAGATTCCATCTTTTCAAAACGCGCGTGATTGAATGGGCGCAGAGAGGCAAGCCCATGGGTGCGGCGCCTGCAGCTGCATGGCGGGCAGTGGTGTGCCGGGAGCAGCCGGCTGGTGTTGCTGAGGCGCCTTTCCTGCTTCTCCTCAGAGGGACAGGACACCTGAAGGCCCGATCTGGAGAAGCTTTGGGAAGCCCTGGGGGCGTGGAGAAGGCCGGGGGTCTGTCCCTTCCTCCCGGCTCACCTGGTCTCGGGCTCCTGCTCTGTGCCTCCGGAGGGGAGGGCCCTGTGTCCGCCTGTCTGCACGCTCTCACCCCGCAGTCCCGTGGCGCTCACGACAGAGTTCTACCTGTCACGTCTGCTGTGACCTGGAACAGTCCCTGGGAACCGGCCGCATCCACCAGCTCCAGCCCGGGCCGGAGCCGGGCGGCTGACGCTGCCTCTGCCTCCCCTGGGTGCTTGTCCGAGCGTCTCCCCTCCCACCAGGCGCAGTGCAGTGTCCGCACACCCAGGGAGCGAGGGCCCAGCCACGCAGGCTGGCAGAGGCGGGTGGACTGGGTGCCTAGCACCCACCTCCACCTCTGACTGTCAGAGCGCTCCTGGATTGATTTTCTCTTTGCTGCCGTGCAGCCACGTGGAGTGGCCGCGTCGCTGAGAGGAAGGCCAGGCCTGCTGTGCACAGAGGCAGGCCCGCTGCCCACAGCTCACGGCCACCTCCGGCCGCCCAGGCTTCCTGTTTCATCATCCTCTTCACGTGCATGCGGGCCGCTCGCCTGCTCCCAGCACTGCCAGTTTGGGGCTCTGCTGATGGGTTCCCAGCCTGGGAGCCGAGCTCGGGGTGAACGGAGGGCTCTGCCTGTGTGGGTGTGCAGATGTGGAGCGGGCAGCGGGCAGGGGAAGCACACGGCGAGGGGCTGGGTGGCCAGGCCTGAGTCTGGCGGCTCCCGTTCACTTACATGAATAGGTCAGTGAGGGGTGTCTTTAAAGTCCAGATCGGCTAGAGCTGGATGGTCTAATTAGCAAGTCGCCGTTAACCTCCAGCTTATTTCTGACGTCTTTCTCCTCACTCGGAAAGCCTCCCCCACCTGCCTCCTTTCCACCTGTATGCCACCTGCTCCGCAGGCCTCGGGGGCAGGGGAGGGAGCCCAGGCTGCGGTCTTGTGTGGGCGAGGAGGGGTCAGGCTCGGGTGCCTCTGGCTCGTCCCTGGCACGCGTGTGGGACAGGTCGGCTCGGACTAATATTGTGTGTTCCCGTGTGAGGACGTCCTGGGACAGACTGTGTCTGAGTACACACAGCGGAGCGGTCTGTCTAACCGGCACCTCGTTTCTCAGGCCCCGGGCGTGTCCAGAAGCCGTGGTGCTTCCCCTTCCTGGTGTCCTATTGGCGGGGCACGTGTGGCCGCGGTTCCGGGCTGTTCTCCCTGCGCGAGGACGTCGGGCACATAGGTCTGTACAGAGCAGCCGGGGTGCACGGACACCTGGGGCCTCCTGGGGCTTCCCACACCCTCACCGGCTGCTTCCCCGGGAGGCGCACCCTGACCCCGCTCCCGATCCTGCTCCCTCTGCCCAGTCCTGCCTCCCTGGCCCCTGTCGGAGGCGAAGGTGGGGGTCCAAGGGCACAGGCTCTCAGGACGGTTCGCTCCACAGCCAGTCTGTAAAGTCAGAGCAGCCCCGTTATCTGGGACACAGCGAGCACCTTGCACACTCCCTCCTCCCGAGTCTATTGCTTGAGGACTTTTCGGCGTGAAACTAGCCTGCTTGCTGTTGTTCTCTGCACATATACACGCACACATGTGCATGTGTGCATATATGTGCGCGTGCATGTGCACATGCATATGTGTGGGTATATGTGCACATGTATATGCATATATGTGCATGCACATGTGTGTTTGTTTTTGTTGCATTGCAGAATGGAGACCATGAGGGTACAAACCTTTGTAATCTGAAGTTTCACTTAAATTTTTGCCATTATGTCATTTGCCTTTCGATTTTGGTGGAGGAAGATTTTTGCATGTTTCACATGTTTCGGAGCCGGAATTCATCTCTGGGGCCGCTGCGAGGTCACTGCACCAGGGGGTGCCGTCCTCTCAGGGTGTGTTTGCTTCTTCACAGAGTCATTGCCTCAGCGTGGGAACAGGGAGCGGGAAGGAGGCCCCCCCGGCGTCTCCCTGGTGTCCGTGACCAAGGAGTACCAGCCCCACCAGGTGGCCGTGCGGGACCTGAGCCTCACCTTCCACCGCAGCCAGATCACCGCCCTGCTGGGGCCCAACGGCGCCGGGAAAACCACCGTCCTGTGCGTCCCCTCCACCTCGTGAAACTCGGGGCTCCCCTCCCTCAACGCCAGTCCACGGAGCAGCCAGGCTGGGCTCCTTTCTCACGGAGGGAGCATGGCCTGCTGCCCCTGCCCTCTGCCCTTTGCCCACTGCCCTCTGCCCTCTGTCCCCTGCCCTCTGCTCTCTGCCCCCTCCCCTCTGTCCCTGCCCTCTGCCGTGCCCCTCCACCTGGCCCCCATGCTCACACACCTGGCACGATGCCCACAGACCCACCCCGAGCCCGGTGGCCGGGGCTGATCTGCGGGCACATCGTCTCCACAGGTCGCTGGTGACCGGGCTGCAGGCGCCCACCGCTGGAACCGTCTTGGTCGACGGCAGGGACCTTCGGACGGACCTGGCCGCGGTCAGGCGGGGGCTGGGGGTGTGTCCCCAGCGCGACGTCCTGTGGGACCGGCTCACCGCCCGGGAGCACCTGCTGCTCTTCGCGTGCCTCCGGTCGCCGCGGCGGCCCCGGGCGGAGCGGCGGCAGCAGGTTGACACGTGAGTGGCGTTCCCTCCGGGGGCCCCCCTGCCCTCCGAGTCAGTGACGGGACAGACAGAGACACTTCAAACGTCCCCGGGCCTGTGTCACCGGAGGAAAGGAGTGGGGGTATGGCCACCAGCGCTGGACCCCGAGGAGCGTCTTGGGAGGTGTCAGCTGACTTGCCGTTGAGTGGGGCCGGGGACACGGGTGCCCGGTGTGGGGCTGGCGTGTGCATTGGTGCCGCGGACCCGGGTGCAGGTGGAGCCTTGAAATGAAAGGTGGGCTCAGGGCCTGGGCGTGAGGACCAGGAGTTGGAGCTGCGTCCAGCAGGGTGACGCTGGCAGTGCAGGGGCCACTGAGGTCAGGACACGCACCCCTGATCAGAGCAGAGAGCAGAGCACGGAGCCCGGCCCCCCTCGAGGAGAGAAGGGAAGTTGCAGGTTTGGCCAGGCTGGGGTCGGGGGCAGGACACTCGGCACCTGGAGCTGTGGGCACTCTGGGCCCGAGGGAGGCTCTTTGTTCGAGGGTGACGGGCCGTCGGGCGGGCGTGCAGGTGGACGGCAGGAAGGCCGAGGACCGGGCCCTAGTCACCCCATCTCGAAGCCGTGGGAGGGGGAGGGAGGCCCGCAGGGAGGAGAGACATGCCATGAAGGAGGAGGTCGGGGACAGAGCGCTGTGGAGGGTCCGTCAGTGAAGGTTGAGAAGTGACCTCTGGGTGAGAAAGCCGGGGTTCCCGGTGACCCCCGCGGCGTGTTGAGGGGGAAGGTCACTGGGTCAGTTAGGGAGAGAGGAGGGGGTGTGGCTGCAGAGGCGGGCGATGGAGAGGGAGGCGAGGACAGGGGCTGCCGGGACCCGCGGTGCTCGCAGCGGCTTCTGCAGGCGGCGGCTTCTCGTCTCAGGGCGCTCCGGGACGCGGGGCTGACGCCGCACCAGCACCAGCCGGCCGGCGCCCTGTCCGGAGGCCTGCGCAGGCGGCTGTCCGTCGCCGCTGCTTTCCTCGGCGCATCCAAGACCGTGGTGCTGGACGAGCCCACCAGCGGCGTGGACCCCCTCTCCCGGCAACGCATCTGGGACATCCTCCTCCAGTACCGAGAAGGTGGGCACCCTGCGCCTGCTCTCCCTGGGACCCAGCCCCTGCACCGCGAGGTGGCACCACTGAGTCCACCTGCCCGATGCCAGCACAGGCACCACAGGGTCCACCTGCCCAATGCCAGGACAGGCACCACAGGGTCCACCTGCCCGATCCCAGCACAGGCACCTCAGGGTCCACCTGCCCGATGCCAGCACAGGCACCTCAGGGTCCACCTGCCTGATGCCAGCACAAGAGCCGCCAGAGACCACCCTGCCCGGTGCCAGCGCAGGGCCCTGTGCCAGGGCTGTTTCTCCCGCTGGGCCCAGCTGTTTTGAGGGGGGATCTGGGGAGCCGGTCATGACCCCAAGGCCAGGGCAGCACCAGTCCCCGCTCTGGCTGCTGCTGCTCTGGTTAAACACAGGGCGTCTGGCCTGGCTCACTCCCCGCCGCCCGTGCCGGGCTGGCTCTGACGCGCCTTTCTGGGGACACAGGGCGGACGATCATCCTCACCACCCACCACCTGGACGAGGCGGAGGCGCTGAGCGACCGGGTGGCCGTCCTGCAGCAGGGCCGGCTCCGCTGCTGCGGCTCCCCCCTCGGCCTGACGGAGGCCCACGGCCGGGGCCTCTGCCTGACGCTCACGCAGCAGGTGACCGGGCTGCCTCGGCCGGACGCTGACCGCGGAGGGTGGGTGCCGGGGCGCCGGCCCTCACGCCCAGCTGCTCCTGGCTTCGTTGGCAGCCCTCCTCCCCGGAGCGGGACGGCCTGCAGGACGCGGCTCCCCTCACGGCCCTGATACAGAGCTACGTCCCACACGCGTCTCTCCGGGAGCGCAGCGGGCACACGCTGAGCTACGCCCTCCCCGGGGACACCCACCGCTCCGGCCTCAGGGCGCTCCTCCGGGCGCTGGAGCAGAACCGGCACCGCCTGCGCCTGGCGGGCTGCGGGGTCGCGGACACCACCCTGGAGGAGGTACGGGGGCTCCGGCCGCTCTGTCCCTGTCCGGTCAGTCTGGTCAGTGAATAGGGGGCAGCTGTGGGGAGGGGGTCGGGCAGCTGTGTTTGTGTTTGTTCCAACTTCTTTTTTAAAATTTTTATTTAAAATATATTTTATTGATTTTTCACAGAGAGGAAGGGAGTGGGATAGAGAATTAAAAACATCAATGAGAGAGAGACATCGATCAGCTGCCTCCTGCACGCCCCCCACTGGGGAGGTGCCCGCAAGCAAGGTACATGCCCTTGACTGGAATTGAACCTGGGACCCTTGAGTGCACAGGTCGACGCTCTATCCACTGAGCCAAACCGGTTAGGGCATGTTTGTTCCAATTTCTGACGTGCCAGGCAGGGTGTAGGCCAGTCCGGAATTCCACATCCCCGACCGGCGACTTCTGCTCTTTACGGGAAGCGAGCACCGGTATTTAGATTGTGGCGTCTCATCCAGAGCCAGCCATGACCCACGCTGTCCGGGCCGGCGCTGGCCGGCTGGGTGTCTGCTCACTGAGGCGCCGTACCTTTCCCTGCGGACCTTGTTGTGCCAGGAGCCCGGGCGCCCCTCTCCGCCGAGCAGAAACCAAGCACCAGCAGGTGCACACGGCTGACCCCGCCGGCCCCCAGCTGCTGGGGGTCAGGCCAGCTCCCTTGCGACCCCCAGCCAGCGGGTGTGGGGCTGAGTCTGGCTCTGGGGGCCCGATTCGAGCCTCACTTTGCATTGCTAGAACCTACAGGGGCCTTGGGGGTTTAACGCAGCAGCCAGTGCTGAGAGTAGAGCAGGAGCTGAAGGCTTGCCCGCCTTCCTGCTGCCGGAAGCAGCTCAGATGTGTGTGTTGGGGTGGTGGTGGTGGTGGTGGTGGTGGTGGCTCTTGCACTCTAAGCCGTGTCGGGAGCCTCAGGAACCCCGAGCGTTAACATCCTGCAGCTCTGGGGGTGCCAGAGCCCCGGCTCCCAGGCAGTGTCCGCGCACATCAGACAACACGGAGGCAGCGCGGAGCCCAGGTCCTCGGGGGCGTCACAGCGAGGGCCTCTCGGCTCCCCTTCCTCCGTCACCCCGGCACGCGGGCTCGGGCGTCTGAGCGGGTTCTGTGCGGGAGCCCAGGCAGGCGCTTCCATGTGGGTGGCGTTTCGTCTCAGCGTAGCTTCTGGAAACCCTCTCGATGCTGCGTTCCTTAAGTACCTCCTTTCTGCTCCCCACTCATCTTTGTTCTCCAAAATACTAAAAACATGTTTGAGCATTTTTATGGATGTCAGAGGAAGGGAGAGGGAGGGAGAGAGAGAACCATCGGTGATGAGAGAGAATCATTGATTGGCGGCCTCCGCCCCGCCCTGGGGTTGGAGCCCACAACCTGGGCCCGGGCCCTCATGGGAAATCCTGCCTACACTGGCGGGGCTCCGACGTATTTTGATGCGCGCTTTGCCCACCCACATTCCTTTTGGAAATGCCTTCATCACCTCCTCTGTGCTGCTGCTGCTAAGGTGTTTGGTTCCTTATGAAGCTGCACCTGGCAAGATCCATTCCCCTCGTCCTGACAAACACGTGGGGTCAGGGAGGCACACACAATCGAGGGGGCCATGCTCCCGCCACCCTGAAGCCCGGTTCTCCCAGCAGCTGGCCTCCCGGCCGTGCTCCCCTCCCCGCTCCGCCCTGCAGCCAGTCACCACGACGCCCACCACCGGCCACTGACACAGCCACCGGTTCCCTCGGGGAGTCTGTGCCTCTCCCGCTTCCGGCAGCAATTCCACCGGCTGCGCCGAGCGCGTGCTTTGCACAGCAGAGGTGCCGATAAGTCCCATTGATCGGGCTGTGTGTCTCCTTTCTCCCTCACACGGACTAAAAAGGAATTTTCTGTGTGACGGACAGCCATAAGCAAAGGATGCCAAACGGTACTTGACACAGCCTGATGGACGGGGCCGGTGTGGGGAAGCTATCGCAGACGGGGAGAGATTAAGCTCTCCGAGAGCTTCCCTTGTGTGGCGCGGTCTGAGAAACCGCCACCTGCCGTCTCGTCTTCACACTCGGCCGGTATTGACTTCCTGTCTCCTGTCTGCTACCGGCCACCGCCGGCGCGGCCGCAATGACATACACCTGTTCCCCGTGCATCGGCTGTCCTGCCCAGGACGCTGCGGGACGGGGCCTGCCAATCACACCCGACTCTGAGGCTGGGGCACAGGTCTCACGTTGAACCCCAGGGCGGGTCTCGTGAGCACGGTTCCCAGGGAGATCCCCAGCCGCCAGCGAGGTTCAGGGTGAATCTGACCCCTGCCGTCGCCCGTGTCACTACAAAATGGACACTTGCCTTCTCCTGCGAGGACCTGTTTGCCGGGGGTGGGCTGGGCCAGGGTGCGAGGGCTCCACGCACAGGGTGGAGCTCGCACAGCCCCTGAAGCCACCAGGTCTGCTGATGCAGCTGAGGCCGTGCCAACGGGCCGGTTTCGGCGGTGTGTTTGTTAGGCCCGTTTCTGGAGCAGTTTTGGGTTTGCAGCGATAGTGAGCGGAAGGTCCAGACATTGCCCATGTCCCCCTACCCCCCCAGCTTCCCGGGGCCGCGCCGTGTGTGTCTGCATGATTCCGAGGGTTTAGGGCCGCAGGCTGGCAGCTGTGAGGTGGGCATCTCTGCTCACCCACCCGCTCTGCTCAGCGGCCCCTGCGTCGCAGGAAGGAGCTGGGTACCAGAGGGGGACCGTGAGCTCAGACACGTCCCTCCCCCACCCCCCTGCACCCAGGGCTGAAGCTTGGGCCCCAAATGACAGAGATCAGATCCAGGGCCACAAGGGCCCGACATGGTGGTTTTTGTTCTGCGAACGATGGGTAAGAGCAGTCTCCTGGGCAGACCTTGCCTGCTGAGTTCACGTCCCTCCATCCCTCCTTCCGCACCTTGTTCTGCCGATGGCCGGGGCGTGGACTCCAGCAGACTGAGGTGGGACTTGCTCCCAGCACAGAGCGGGGACCGCAGGCCTTTCCCTTCGGGACAGACTGGGGAGGGCCACACAGAAACTCGGTGTCCTCAGGAGAAGCTGAGGCGCGGGGGCTCGTGCCCATCTATCTGCCCCGGGCTGCCAAGCTGCGGGCACCGCGGGTGGGCCTGTGGACGGGGCACGGTGCTGTGGGCGTGGCTTTGCCGCCTGCGTCTGCTGGTCTGACCAGTCTGCCCGAGCGTGAGGGTCACAGTCAGGCCACCGTCAGCGGCCGGTGGTCACGCTGGTGAAGGGAAGCAGACTCGGGTTAGGCTGCGTGGTGGGTGTCTCCGTCAGGACCGGGGGATTAAGGCAGAGGAAGCGGTGCGTGTGGAAGGAGCACATGTGACGTAAAGCTCTCTTCATTCCCGAAAGGTGTTCCTGAGGCTTCTCCGAGACCCCGGCGAGCAGTCGGACGTAGCCCCCGGGACGGGGCTGGAGGCGCAGCGCCCGAGGCCCCCAGCGCCCACTCCTGGCTGCCACTGTGAGTGCAGAGCGCGGGGGGCTCTCTGGGATGGGGCGCGTCTATAGATGAGACGTTCAATCACATCCATTTTAAGGTTCATTTCCATCTAAAATTCTGCAACTTGGTGAACACAGGATAATTAGCTTTCTATTTCATAAAATCCGCCTCCTTTTCGGAGTAAGTACACAGAGCTTACAAAATGCTTATTGATTACCAGATGCCCACATACCCATTGTAGAAAAAATCCAGAATGTTTTGAAGAAAAAATTTAAAGTAGCCACGTTCTTACCACGTAAAACATGTAAGCATGTTAGGTCGGCTGAAGATGCAGACCCTCGGTGAGGGGTCCCGGAGCCGGGGCCCCGGGTGACTTGGGCTTGTGTTCTTGCCCCCAGACGGCGCCCCCGCCAGCACCCTCGCGCAGGTGGCGGCTCTGCTGACCCAGCGTCTGTGCCGCACGCGCCGGTCCTGGCGGGGCGCGCTCTGCGACTTGCTGCTGCCCGTCCTCTTTGTGGCCTTGGCGATGGGCCTGTTCCTGGTGAGGCCGCTGGCCACCGACTACCCTGCCCTCCAGCTCACGCCTGGCCGCTCCGGCAGAGCTGAGACCTCCTTCTTCAGGTGAGACACCCGCCCCTCCGGGAGGGCCCTTTACCTCAAGCTGCGCCGGGAGGACGGGGCCCAGCAGCGGCGGGGTGGGCGAGGGACTGCGCGCTCTCCTTACCTGGGGGTTCTGGCAGGAGGGTCCGCTCTGAGCAGCCTGGCTCCGCCCGGGCCGTTCTCCGGGCCCACGTCAGGGTGAACGAGGCACCTGGCCTCCAAGCTCAGGTCTCGGGGCACCCGCAGCTCCCGGGCACCAGCCCTCCCGAGTGCCACCGGCTGACACGCCTGGGCCAGGCCGCACCGGCCCAGGGCCTGAGAGGCACGGAGACCAGGTCTCTGGCCGGAGTTCACACTCCTCCGCTCCTCCTTCCTCCGCTCGCTCCCCGCTGGGGCCAGGAGGGCTTCTGGCTGCGGGGCCACCGGTTCTCCGCTCCTGGGGGAGACGGCGGGGGGCGGGGGGGGGAGGGGAGGAGGGGGAGTGTGTCAGGTCATGCGCCCCCGGGGTCTGGAGCCTCTGAGTGTTCCTGGTCCCCAGCCCGGCTCTGCCGCTGGTCTTCAGGTCGCAGCCCTGTGTGCCGGACCCTGGGGAAGGGGCAGTGACTCCAGCACAGGCACCTGGGAGGGGAGGGAGGTGGGGAGAGCATGGTGGCTACCCGCCTGCCCAGGCCCCCCTCCCCCCTCCCCTGCCCTCCTACTGTTTGAGCTCCATCTGCAGTGGGTCAGGGGGAGGGGATGAGGGGTGGGGGCACGCTCTGGCCAGCAGGCTGCGGTCCCGGGGGACGTGGCCCTCGGCAGTGCGGTCGTGGAAAGAGCAGAGGTGCCACTCAGCTGCCGCAGGAGCAACAGGGAAGCGCTGGTTCTCTCCGGTTGGAGAGGGCGGTTCCACCCGCCCCCGTGGCACCCCAAAGTAGCCGGTTCCGGGCCCCGCAGGGCAATCTGGGGAGCGAGCCCTAGGCTGTGGCGGGGGGGGGCAGCAGGACGAGCAGAAGCCAGTTGGTTGGTTTTCTCAAACTGTGACCCCGAGACCGAAGCAACAAAACAGTGAAGAGAAAACCATAACCTTAAATCCTGCGCTCAGTCCTTATGCCAAGGGAGCCACTTTGTGGATCGATACTTCCCCCAGAAAAAGCATTTTAAGCCTTTGTACTCTCCCTGGACGAATAGGTCAGCGAGGCGATCTGGAGCATTCTCCCCGATGCCGCAGAAACATCGCTTTTTACGAGCAGAGCGGCGTTTCCGGGGAAACGTGTCTCGTGGAATGCGTCCTCACCTGCCAGAGCCGGAGGCTGGCTGTGCCGGCCACACTGCCCTCACGAGGGCCACGACTTGGCGGTGTCACCGAGCGTTTCTGGCTGCAGCGGGGAGGAGGGGGGAGTCACATAGCCAGCCATAAACCACGTTGACTGAACAGTAAACAATCCAGTTACTTTACTGGCAAAAGTGGTTTATTTGGAAGCAGCCGAGAAGTGCTGTCTGGGGGATAAGGAGGCTGCAGTCACACCAGGCACGGGAAGCAAACGGAGGAGAGGGAGCAGGAGAGACAGCGGAGGAGTGGGGGGGCCTGGCGCTGTGACTGCCAGTCTGCAGGAAAAGCAGAGTTCAGGGGGCGATAGCTTCTCGTTGGTGCCCCTCGGAGGAAGCTGCTTCTAGGGCAGACCCGCCAGGTCAGAAGTGCTTCCGCTGGGCTGGGCTGGGCTGGGTGCGGCTCCTGGGAGAGGGTGTTGGTCCCAAGATGTGCGGGTCTGAGAGTGCGGAGGGGCTTAGACAAGGCTCCTGTGTAGGCAGCGGGAGCCATTGGTCAATTTTGAGCAAAAACAATGCCAGATTGGTCCGTTAGAGGCTCCAAGAAGGGAGTAGGACACTCAGGAATCTCATAAATCCCCACCTGGTGGAGGCCTGGCCGGCACGAGCATGGACGTCGCTCTCATTCAGGGCTTTGGCTGCGTTCGGGATGTGGGGGGCGGTGGCCTAACGCTGCGGACTTCCTGTGCTTGAGAGCTGGTGACCCTCCGGAAAGACGTCGGGGAGTCAGTCTGTAGCCACTGACCATGAACCAAGAGGTGGGGCAGGAGCAGCGGGGAGGAGGACGGAGGCTGTGTTTCCGAGAAGGAAGCTACCATGGCCGGTCCCTGAACAGAAACGACTGGTGTGCAGGCGCTGCTGTGTGTCTCCCTCCCAGGAGAGCCGGGGGCTGTCTGCATAAGTCGTCCTTAGGCCGCAGCGCCCACTCGTCTTTGGGGATATGTGTTCCCCCGGTGTGGACTTGGAGAGCATTTTATAGCAGACGTGGTGTCAGCAAGCCTCAGACAGCCATAGATCTGTATTTGTGACACTACCCAGCATCCTCATTGCGTTAAATGAGCTGCTGCCACCAGCCAACGTGCAGGGGCTACCGGGTCTCTCCTCGACGTTCTCTCATGTCAGGGTGTTCCCTGCAGTCGCTGTGGACACTTTCACATGGAGTTTGTTTCCACCCGCCCCCCAAACCTAGAACAACAGCCTGTCTTCCCTGGGGGTTCTCCACGGAGCCCTGGCTCTCCTACTGACTGACCCAGGAGACCTGTGTGCCCGCAGCGCCCAGGGTTCTGCGCTGTGGCTTCCGGGAGCAGGTGTTTGAGAGAGAGAGCTCACAAGGCGGTGACAGGCACAGAGGGTGTCGTTGTGAAGCCGGATAGGGGAAGGCTCCGCCCGCCGGCGCTCCAGCAGGCAGGGAGCGTTTGCAGAGATGTCGACACAGTGACACCATGTGATATTGTGCAGCCTTAGACGTTCATTTAAAAACCAGGAGCAATGCCACAGGTGGTGATCACACATGAAGTGAGCAGATGGGAGAGAACGCACCGGGAGGCAGGTGTGCGCACCTGGGTGCCTATGCTGGCAAACCGGGGAGCTGAAGAAGTTTCTTATCTCCTCCCGGGCTTGGCGTTACCATGAAAACCGAGCAAGCGGAACCAGCTGCGGCCAGCCTGGCCGGGCACCTGCGGTCAGACCTGCCCCATGGCCTCCGCCTGACAGCCCCCCCCCCCCCCCCGCCCCTGTCCTTTGTCTCCTGACAGCAGCGACAGCGACGGCTCGGAACTGGTCCACGTGCTTCTGCGCGCCTTCAGAGACAGGGAGCCGCTCTGCCCCGGCCTGGCGCCCGGCCTGTGAGTACCAGCTGCCCCGGCCGCACCGCGCCCACCCGCCCGCAGACGGTGGTCCTGTCCCGACTGGTGGTCACGCCCATCTGGGGGGCATCTGCCAGCTAGGGGTTGGCACTGGGCAGGTGGACTCCTAACTGGCCTTCCCTCCCCAGCAAACACCCCGTTTATATTATTGGCAACATGGACCCGTAATCCACAGCCGGAGCTAAGCAGTGACCTGGGCGGAGGGCTTCCTGCGTTTGCTTTAGGGAACGTGTGCATGGAACAGGGAGCTGGGGCTCTTCCCGAACCGAGGGGGCTTCCGTCCGAGGCTCCAGGTCAGGAGCCAAGTCCCTTGAATATTTCTTCCCGGGACATGCAGGGATCCTATGGGCATGGCCCTCAGTGAGCATGGCTGGGGCCGGCTTTCTCGCCGAGCCCCCTCCCCTCCGTTACTCTCTCCATCCCCCACCCCTGGCCTCCCCCTCGGCCCCCGCTTGCCTGGCCGTGATTTACCGAGGAGCTGCATTGAGCGACGGGTGTGGGCACGGCTGGTCTCGGCGTTAACGCTCCGGCGGAGCACGGGGGACGCGATGAAAACACGGTGATGAATTAGGACGGCGGTGCGTGTTTTCAAGTGATAAATATGAAACCCGCCCAGGAATGCGAGGCGGGAATACCTTCTTCTAATTTATGGTGACACTGTCTGGCCATTAGTCTCGGGAGCCATTAGCTGCAGACTGAAGAGCTGCTAATGGCCTCCGCCAGGGGGAATTAGTGGGAAATTAATTACGTTGTTCCCCTTTGTTTTCTCCTGAAAAACACGCCGTTCTTTAACTAAATAAAGCTTCTCTGCGAAGCTGTCTTCCCTGCGACTGTGGCCAGCAGGACGTGAGGTGGTCTGCGGGGGAGGCACGTGAGGTCTGGGCCCGCCCTCCCCGCCCTTCCCGCCCTCCCCGCCCTCCCCGCCCAGCCTCGCCCAGCCTCGCCACTGAGAAGGGCATCGGGAGGGGCGGCTCTGGAGCTGGTCCCTGGAGGGAAAGGGCGTAGAGTCAATGCCAAGAGCAGCAGGATGCTTTCCACGTTCTGTGCGGACGGCAGTGTCACCCTTCGGTTCTCCGACAGGCGAGGTCCCGGGTCCCCAAACTCCTCCCAGCCCACACCCTGCCTGTCTCCGCCTCCTTCTTCCTGTGCTCTGTAAACCCACACCCCCACCCCATGTGGCTTTATAAGTTCAAAGGAATATCTGACTTACTCCTGTTCCTCACTATCCTGTTTTGTCACCGTTTCTACCCTTCTCCTCGGCCAGAGCCTGGGCCTCGGGCTGCCTCGGCAGGGGTGCCGGGCGCCTGGAGTAGAAGTGGACGTGCGTGCCGCACAGACAGCGCCCGGCCGCTGAGGTCTGAGACGGAAGACAGGCGTTTGCTGAGAGCAGGGCATCGCCTTCTCTGGGCGCCAAGTGTGGCTGCCTCAGGGGTGCCCTGCGCTCGCTTCCTGCGGGACCAGCCGCACGCTCACCGCCGACACCCCAGCGGGGCACCCCTGCTCTTTTGCTGTCACCGCAAGACCTCTGAGCAGTCAGCCTGGCTGAGGCCCAGCTGCCCAGCGGCTCTGCGAGAGGGTGTGAGGTCCAGATGTGGGTGGGCGGGTGGTGCTCACTGAGAAGCAGGCGGCGGGTTAACACAGATCCCTCTGACGAGACCAGCGACCCGCTGACCACACGCAGGGCCGTTCCCGAGTGCAAGGGCCTTTCCCGCCCATTCCTGCTGATCTCCTGTCTGTAAATTGACAGTGGAGCTAGCCAGTCAATGTTCCTTTGAACTTGTACAGCCACGTGGGGAGGGGTGTAGCTCTTCGTGGGGGACTCCCCAGCAGCCGCAGGGGGCCTCTCTGTGGGACCCCCCCCCCTCACCAGTCCCGGGCGGCCCTGCGTCCTGTGGGTGCTGCCTAAGAGGGAGCGAGGGAGGAGAGCAGGGGAGCCCTGGGACAGAGAGGACGCGGTTTGGGGAGAATTCGCTGCTACAAACACTCGCTAGCAGTCCCGGGAGGCGGCATGCAGGGCGCGGGCAGCAGGCTAGCGGGAGAAGTGAAGGAGTCATTTAGGGAGTAAGGACGCGCCACAGGAGGGGACGTCGGTGGCTCACAAGACATGGCCCGCGGTGCTGCTGCTGCAGGTGCTGGGGTTTGAGGCCGGGACTCCCCCTGAGTCCAGGGGTCTGGCCGTCCGTCTAGGGCAGAGTGTCCCGGGGAGAACTGGAAACCCTGTCTGTAGACTGACATCTGTGTGGGGCGTGTGTGGGGGCGGTCCCACAGCCAGCGACGTGTCCGGGACGTGCCTGTGGACGGGACTCGCCAGAAGCGGGTTCCCCGCCTGAGCCTCACTCGGCCCGTTGCTTCCGCAGGACGAACGCCTCCTGTTGGCACCCAGAGCCCCCGTCTCACCCAG
This sequence comes from Lasiurus borealis, assembly GCA_004026805.1. Lineage (NCBI taxonomy): Eukaryota > Metazoa > Chordata > Mammalia > Chiroptera > Vespertilionidae > Lasiurus > Lasiurus borealis. The sequence goes on along the minus strand of PVJN01013893.1, from coordinate 8,135 downwards.
AAGCCCCGGCGTCCTGTGGCTGCCTGGTAGGTAGGGGTCAGTGCTTTCTGCTTTCAAAAGTCTGAACCTCGGTAACGGTGTTCACTGCACGAATAAACCCCTTTCCATTAGCGCTGAGCCCGGGGCTCAGTGATGTGGTGGCTGCCCCGGGGAGTGGGGCCCATCCCACGGAGGGAGCTTTCACGCCCTCGGACGTTAGGATGTTACACGGTTCCACGCGGCCCCACGTTTACGCTCAGCCGGCGGGAAGCTGGGCCGCCCTGGGGAGAGCCTCCCGCGCTCCAGGCAGGAAAGCAGGCCCGGCCACGTTCTTCCCGCGTCCTGAGGACGGGTTAATGCCAAGATGCCTCTCGGTCTCCGGACGGCGCCGATGCCACTGAGCGGCGAGCACTGATGCCCGCAGAGGCCCGGCGCTCCGCCTGTGAGGCACACGCAGGACGGGGCCCCGGGGAGAGCCTATGGAATTCACCTCACGGGAAACAGCGGGCAGTGAACGTAGGCATCGGCCACCGTCATCAGCTGATGGGACCCCGGTTCCAGACGAGAAGGAGAACCAAGCTTCGGGAGCCGACGCAAAAGCCCCGTGTCACGTCCTGGGGGTGTGACGGTCCGAGGGCCTGATCTTCCCTGAAGGTCCCAGAGACGGGGAGCAGCTCAGGACCGGGTCCCGGGTGGCAGGTTGGGCGCCCTGTGAGCCCGCCTCCCCTCCCCCCCCCGTCCTGCCTGGGGGGGGGCGGGTAAGAACCAGCTTCCGTGTCTCTCCTCCAGAGCTGCCCCGATGCCAGCGCCCGGGCGCCCGCCCTGACCGACCTCGGGGGCCACACGCTGCTGAACCTGTCGGGCCGCCGCCCGGAGGAGTACCTGCTGGCGCCCGGGCAGAGCCCCCGGTGGGTGCGGGCCCGGGGCCTGGGCAGGGCCGGCCGCTCCCAGTGCAGGGTCCTTCCGACGTGAGGTCATGCACACGCTCTCGGGGTGACTAGCCCCCGACCACGGACACGCCCTGCGCGTCCCCGGTCGCATCACCGCCCAGAGTGGGGGCAGCTCGCGGGGCGATGTCCCCCAGACCCTCTTCTCCCGGTGCCCCTCAGGCCATGTGTCCCCCCTCTGCGTGCGGGTTCCCTGAGCCTGTGGGGCGAGTGGGGGCGGGGGCAGGGAGAGTGCGGCTCATGGCTTAAGATCGCAGCCGCTGCACCAGCCCTGACACAGCGGGAGCGGAGGCCAGAGCAAGGCGCAGGGGGCACGGGCAGGGAACACCTGGTCTGCGGAGGAGGGAGCCTCGGTGGCGATGAGAGCGTGGCCAGTGTGGCCGCCAGGTCCTCAGCAGCCACGTGGAGCCTCCTGCAGGCCTCCTGGCTGAGCGGCTCCCGTCCTGGCCTGTGAGTGGCCATCCCTTCTGCCGTGGACGCGCCTGCATGGCCCTGTCAGCGGGCTGATGCTCAGCGGCTGCTCTCTGGGGTCTCTAAGATCCTCGTTGTGGTCAGGACGCGCACCGTGTGGGGCCGTGCCGCCCTCGGCGGGCGCTGACCACGCTCCCTGTCCCGTCCGCAGGCTCGGGGGCTGGTCTTTCGGAGGGCGAGGCCTGGATCCCCCTCCGGATGGGAACTCGCCGCCGTCCAAGCCGGAAAACCTGGTGAAGGTAACAGCTCCTGTCCTTTGTTCTTCCTGCGGGAGGCGCTGAGGTCTCGTGTATCCGAGGTCCCGGTACATCCGTGGGCTCAGAGGAAGCGGCCGGTCCCCGTGTGTGCTCCTGCGGGGTCACACGGGCAAGCCCCGCCGAGCGAGAACCGGTCCTTTCCCGGCAGCCACGGAGCATGCGGCCACGGCTGGTTAAGACCAGACCCACCCGTAGACCCGAAGCACCTGGGACCGAGCCTGGTGCAGGGCCGCTGGAAGCACCCCGGGTCCCTGGTGCCGGGGACTTCCCCGCACTAGCCTTCCTCCTCCCGGCCAGAGCGGGGCCCCGAGGCCACACAGACGCAGGGACTCGGCCTTAGGGATGGTCCCTGTGCCGCTGAGAGCGTACGGGGCTCCGCAGTGAGGGGAGGACGGGAGGACAGGGCCTCCACCAGCGGGAACTCGGAGGTGCTGAGCCCCAACGGGGCTGTCACAGGGAGGCCACAGGCCCTCCCTCACCTGCACACGTGACCCCTGATGCAGCCCTCCCTCACCTGCACACATGACCCCTGATGCAGGACCTCTCTCACCTGCACACGTGACCCCCGATGCAGCCCTCCCTCACCTGCACACGTGACCCCTGATGCAGCCCTCCCTCACCGGCACACGTGATCCGTGGATGCATGAGGGGAGCATCCACCGGCTGCCTCTTGCCTGGGACCAGGCCTGCCACTGGCACGTGCCTGACCCGGAATTGAACTGTGACCTTTCGGTGCCCGGGACGCTCAGCCACTGAGGCACACCAGCCTGGACGAGGCACTGCCTTCTTTAAGGCACCCGCCAGCCTGCCCCGTGGAGATGTGTTCGGAAATTCTCTCCAATACGAGTATTTTGAGATACGGATCCTACCGGCTCCATCATCACCTCTTCCCTGACTTACGCGCTCAGCGTTAACAGCGTCCGTCTGTCCCTCCCCGTCCTCGCCCGGCGGCGCGGCTGCATCCTCCACGCTGAGCAGATGCTCCGCTCCCTGTGTTTTAAGAAATAATGTTCCACGTTCAGTTATTAATTTGAAAGCAATCTCTCTTTTTAATCACTTTCCCCACTTTTAATTTGCAGGTCAAGTTTCATTAGCCTACCCACCGAGAAAGAAAAAAGTGATGGGTTTAGTTTTTCTCGCCGTGAGAATACAATTACAGAGCAGCACCCGCATTTGTTCTGGGGGAAAAGGAATCTATTTTTAGCCGGGAATTATATGCTTGTGATGGATGTGGAGTTCGCAGACGGGCGCGTTCCGCTCCCGGTCAGCTGTGCACGGACGGGCCCGGCGCTGAGGCGGGCAGCCCGGTCCGAGAGGCCGAGGGACAGGCGGGCCCTTGTGCCCGGGAAGAGCTGGCGGGAGCGTGAGGGCCGGAGCCCCTGCAGCTGCCCTCCCGCCCCCCCAGGTGTGGTACAACCAGAAGGCCTTCCACGCCCTGCCCGCCTACCTGAACCGGCTGAGCAACCTCCTCCTGTGGCGGCTGCTACCGCCGGCCGAGGACTGGAGGCGGCACGGTGAGGCCCTGGCAGGCGCCCGCCTCTCCCTCCGCGGCCGGAGCAGGGGCTTCCGAGGAGCCAGGAGCCTGGTGGGCAGCGCACTCACCACTCAGCCGCTGGCCCCGCTCCTGTGGGGGTGTCACAGGCTCCCTCCTCGGGACTGAGGCAGCCTCTGCCATCCCCGGACCTGGGGCGGGGAGCTTGGGACCGCCCGGGCCGGGCACCCGTGGGCAGTCGCCCCGCAGCCCACGGGATGCTCGGAGAGGTGGAGGCCAGGGTGTGCCCCGGTCAGCACCCGCTGCCGTCACGTGCGTCCAGCACACGCCGGGGGCTTCCCCTTCCCCACACGGGTGCCCCGGCCTGGGCAGAGCCCGCGGGAGGCCCCGGGCACAGAGGCCTGCAGCTCAGGGGCCCCGCCACCCGGGCAGGGGAGGGCCCGGCTCACCTTCCCGTCTTCCGCAGGAATAACGCTCTACAGCCACCCGTACGGAGGGGCCCTGCTGAGCGAGGATAAGATGTGAGTGGAGGGGCAGCGTGGGGTGGAAGGAGATCTTGGGGGGATGTGGGGTCGATGCTGCTCTGCCTTGCCCTGAGGGAGGCTGTGCGTGGAGCTGGTGGCCCCTGTAGCTGCCCCTGTCCGCTCCCTGGGGCTGCCGTCTGCAGGGCCAACCTCGGCCGAAGCCCTGGCCTGCAGCGGCCACTCTGCACGCCTTTCACGTTAACGGGGTGGAGTGGGAGGGAGACGGGAGGATAGGAGGGCTCAGTGAGGAGCAGACTCGGAGACGGGCGGCTTCAAAGCCCCTCAGCTCTGCTCCGCGGTGGTGCCCTGTGCGTGGGAGCGGTGCCGCTGCTGGGAGGTGGGGTTGGTGAGGAAGTTTCCATGGCCTCTCCTGCCGCCACTGGTCCGACCGGCAGACGGCGCCCGCTCTTCCCGCAGCCTGGAGAGCGTCCGGCAGTGCGGCGTGGCCCTCTGCATCGTGCTGGGCGTCTCGGTGCTGGCCGCCTCCGTGGGCAGCTCCGTGGTCAGGGACCGGGTGAGCGGCGCCAAGAGGCTGCAGCACCTGAGCGGCCTGGGCTACGGGGCCTACTGGTTCTCCCACTTCCTGTTCGACATGGTAGGTAGCGGGCAGCTTCGGGGATGGGGGGGGGAGGGGCGAGAGCCCCTGCATGCCTGCGACCTGTTCGTGTGCATATGTGTGCACACGTGTGTGCATGTGTGCATGTGTGTATGTGCGTGTGGCTGCATTTCGGGGGCTGGCCCCCTAGACTGGGAGCACAGCAGGGGGAGCGTTTCACTGGCAGAGCGTCTCGGTGAAGCCCTGTCGTCTCCGTGGCTCCTGGCGGCTCCTGCCTGGGCCCTGGCGTGGGGCTCAGCCGCCGGCCCTCTGCACCCGTAGCTGGGCTGCTGGTGTCCGTGGCCTCAGCGCCTGGTCTCCGCCTCCCCGGCAGCTGAAGTCTGTTGTTTCCCAGCTGCCAGTGTGCGCCCGATGCCTGGGCTTGGGACAGGGAAGCTTCCCAGACCTCAGGGCCTGCCGGGCGGGTGGGACAGTGTCCGAACACTCGTCAGCCCTGGGAGGTGTGAGTCTCAGCCGGACTGAGAGAGGCTGGCGGGGCCCCACCTCTGCTGGGGACACTTGGATCCGGAGAGGACACGGCCGTCCCCGGTCCACTCCCCTCAGCGGGCCAGCTGGCCAGTCCCGCTCCCCCTGGCCCCGTGCTGCATTCTGTCACCCCCCGCTTCACACGGGAGGTGCAGCTTCCCAGAGCGACGGACGAGAGAGACCTGGAAGGGCTGAGGCCTTTGTCCCCGGCCACCCTGCGCCTCCGGCGTCCTCCTCTTCCTCCTGGAAGGACGCGGTCGCCTTGGCCTCGGTCCGGCCTCCGGCTCTCACTTTGCCGGGATCACCCCGGCCTGCCCAGCGCCAGGTCCATCGCCAGGACACACCGCCTGGGGGCCCAGCCGGCCGCGGAGCCTGGGACGTGCACACACACTGTGGCATGGGCAGCGTGGCACGGTCCATGGAGCTGCCACGGAGGGGTGGGGGCCTGTCTCCGCAGCTCTTCTACGCGGCCTCCGTGGGCCTGTGCATGGCCGCGCTCGCCGCCTTCGGGCTGCCGGCCTTCACCGCCCGCGAGAACCTGGCGGCCACCGCCCTCCTGCTGCTGCTGTTCGGGTGCGTGAGGCCACGGGCCTGCTTCCTGCACAGAACGTGGCGGAGCTCCCTTCCAGCGCTGAGGCTGCTTCCCGGGGAGCTGTGGGGACGGGGGGAGGGGGGAGACGAGAGCCCCGGTGGGGTGCGGGTGCCGGGCCCAGAGCCGGGAAACTGTGCTGGGGAGGAAGGTGGCGGGCCAGCCCCTCCCGCTCCCGCACACGGCGGGGCAGTAAGCTCGCACCCCAAGACAGGTACGCAGTCCTCCCGGGGATGTACCTGGCGTCCCGGCTCTTCCCCAGCGCCGATGTCGCCTTCATCGCCCACGTCTCGCTGAGCTTCGTGCTGGGCCTCTGCACGCTGCTCACGGCCACCGTGCCCCGGCTGCTGGCCGCCGCCACGGGTGCTCAGGTCGGCCAGCGTCTCAGCAGCCCGGCCCCTCCCCGCCCCGCCCCGTCCTCGCAGGGTCAGGGCCCCCGTATGGACATTCAGGCCACACACAGTCCATAACCTTCTACCCTCACTCCCCCAATCCACGTCCTTCTCACGGGAAGAATACACTCATTTCACCCCAGCTCATTTTAGCCCCGACTCTGAGGTCGGAGGTGTCACCTGAGTCCCACCTGCCGGCCTGGTGACTCGGGTTTACTGTCCTGAGACTCCCGCTCCTGCACGAGCCTGGGAGACAGAGGAGCTCCGTCCCAGCCAGTGGGGGGCAGCACGGGGAAGACACTCCATCGACTGAGACCCGGCCAAGGCGGTCCCCCCAGCCAGGCGCACAGAGTCCTCGGACCCGGGCTGCGGGGTAGACAGTCCACGGCGCTGGCCAGGAGGGTGGAACAGGCTGGGACGGCAGGGGGTGGGCCCGCAGGGGCGCTGGGCATGGCGGGCGCATCCACTGGGCTTCTGCTCCCTCTCCCTGCCAGGACCTGCAGGCCACCTACGAGGCCCTCAAGTGGGCCTTCACGCCGTTCCCCCAGTTCTGCCTGGGCCAGGGCCTGATCGAGCTCTGCTACAACCAGATCCGCTCCGACCTGGCCCGCGGCCTGGGCGTGGACGCCTACGCCAGCCCCTTCGGGCCGGGCTTCCTGCGCTGGGCCTTCGTGCAGCTGGCCGCCCAGGGCTCGGCGCTGCTGCTGCTGCGGCTGCTCCTGCACGGCGACCGCGTGCGCCGGGCCAGGTACCGCCGGGCGGGCCTCTCAGCGCCAGCGCCGAGCACGGGGGCTCCGTCCCGGGGGCTGCAGGAGGGACTGCGTCCGAGCCGCTCGGGCTGGTGGGCGGGCTTGGTGCCTTCGGTTTGGGATCTGGGGGTCGTGGACCCGGGGAAAGTCGGTGTGAGCCTGCTGTTCCCGAGCCGCCCTCGTCCCGGGCGTCTCCCTCTGCCAGGCTCCACCCTCGCTATGCTCTGCTCTGCTCTGCGTGGCACGGCAGCTGGTTTGTGTGGCGAGGCTCACTCCCCTGGGCGTCCACGGCTCAGTGCCCACAGCCCGGTCCTCACCAGCCCTGTTGCCACCAGTGCTGTGTCTTGTCTTTGTTGGGAGGGATGGGTGTAGGAGGATGGGTTAGGGGGACAGGTGTTAGGAGGGGGATGGGTGTCAGGAGGGGGAACGGGTGCTGGGGAGGACGGGTACCTATAAAGCTTCCCGGGTGACGGGTGACAGAGGCCAGCACTCGGGTGGGCACTGTGTGGCAGGAGGGGAGGAAGGGAGAGTCCCTGTGGAGAGGCCCCGGAGGCGGGCTCAGGCTGGCGGGAGGGAGAACCTGGTGCATCTTCACCAGCGGGCCACGTGGGTCACCCTCCCCAGACCTGTGCGTCCGCCTCCCGGGCCCTCTGCCGGTGACCCCTCCTCGCCCCGCCTGCCGCAGCTCCTCTTGTCCCTGCCATGCCTGTGTTCAGAGCCACACAGACGGCTCCGTGTGATGTGCCCCCAGCAGCGTGCTGTCCACGGAAGAGCGTGGTCTCTCCGTTGGTGGCTTCAGTGACGGGAAGTGGAACCAGGAGGGGTGCTTGGGCACTGGGGCTGGCAGCGGAGGCTTTATTTTATTTTATTTTTATTTTATTTTACACTAGAGGCGCGGTGTGTTAAGTCCGTGCACGGGGGAGGGGGTGTGCGTCCCTCAGCCCAGCCGGCACCCTCTGCAATCTGGGGCCCCTTGAGGGGTATCCCACTGCCTGTTTAGACAGGAACCCAGTAGGATTGGGTCTAAACGAGCAGTTGGACATCCCTCTCACAATCCAGGACTGCTGGCTCCCAACTGCCCGCCTGCCTGCCAGCCTGGTCAGCCCTAACAGCCCTCCCCTGCAGGCCTGGTCCCTCCCACCTGCCCTCCCCTGCAGGCCTGGTCCCTCCCAACTGCCCTCCCCTGCAGGCCTGGTTGTGGAGCATCTTGTGTCGCCACTCAGTGGGGTGTCCCAGAGTGTCTCTCGGGCACGCACGTCACCTTCCCTCCTGGGGACCCCGGCGGCTGTGGTGGGACCAGCGTGGGGGCGAGCTGCTGGCCCGTCTCAGGCCTCCTCGCTGGGACATCTGCGACCTCCCCTCTCTGACGCCCATCCCTCCCGGGTCCCGGGTCCCAGGTGGACTGCCAGCCTCTCCTTCCTCCCAGAAGGCGCGCGCCCGTCCAGGGCACCGTCACGGCCTGTGCGGACGCGGACGTGGCGGCGGAGCAGGTGCGGGTGCTGAAGGGCGGAACCGGCGGGGACGTGCTGGTGCTCTGCAACCTCAGCAAGCGCTACGGGCGCGCTCGGCCGGCCGTGCAGGACGTGACGCTGGGCCTGCGGAGCGGGGAGGTGAGGCTCCGTGTGTGTGTGTGTGTGTGTGTGTGTGTGTGTGT